>LSSK01000025.1:73803-99347 GCA_001969505.1 Zancudomyces culisetae
TTTCTACTGGTGCATGATCATGACTTGGCCAACAAAGGTGTGGCGGTGACATACCCCGAGCTTTACAAGGACCTGCGCAAGTTTGGGCGGATTTTGTCGGTGCGCAGTTTTTTGGAGTGGGTGCTTGTATCGATGTACCAGGGAATAGTCTTGATGTTATTTGGGTGCTATTACCTTTTTGATCGCCAGTATCTGCATATCGTATCCATTTCGTTTACATCGCTAATTCTCAACGAGCTGATTATGGTGCTTCTGCAGCTACACTACCACCGCGGCGATTCGTCAACGCCGATATATACCCGCCTTGCGCCGATGCTGGTTGCCCAACTGATGTCATTGTTGATTTACGGGGTCAGTATGATTGTTCTCAGGGACGCCTATTTTGATCTGGACTTTATCCTAACCACCCAGTACTGGGGCAACATTGTGGTTATGACATTGGTTAGTTCGCTTCCTCTGGTTGTGGTGTGGCTGGTGGTTAATTTTAATTCGTTTGTCAAAAAAGCAACTGTTATATACTAACACATGTATTCATTTTTTTTCTTTTATTTATTTGGTTAATATTACAAAAAGTAAAAAAAGTAAAAAAGTAAAAGAAGAGATAGAGATGTACTGGAATTATTCATGATATTTAAATGTTTGGAACAATAAAGTTTATGCTGGATGAATTGGTAAAGGATACCAGTGGCAAATATGGATGACACTGCACCAATCCAAATCCACTGTTACAAGAAGTACCATTAGAATTGACCCCACCGTCATCATAAAGATAATCGCTGTTGTTGCTGTTGTTATGAGAGCCAATACCAGCACTAGCACTAGCACTAGCACTAGCACCAGCAGCAGTACTAGTGGATATAGATGATAAACATGTTCCCTTGGGGTTGTAAATATTGATTACATTTCGCGACCAAGCAACCAGAACATCACCATTAGGATTTGATAACCACTTCATACCCGAAAAATCTGGGAAGTTTTTGCTGCCAATACTATTTGCATGCATATTTGAATGTGCATATGTATTTGCATTTGCATTTGCGTTATGTTTTGGATTGCTTTCAACAGAACCGAATTCAAAGATAGGCCGTTTACTGCTGTTGTTTCGTATATCGAATAGTTTGATTTGGCCACCATTTCCGCTACAAGTCAGAATTTCGTTAAATGAATCCAAAATCTTTATTCCCACCACACCATCACATTTACCATAACCATAACCGTGCCCATAACCGTAACCATAACCATAACTGTGCCTGTGGTTGGACCCCTGCTCATGTTCATTGTCATAGTTTGTATTGAAACTTGTTACCATACAATTGTTAGTTGTATGAATTCGCGTGTCATACACTCGAACCATTCCAAAACTATCGCCTGTTGCCAACAGCCATGGCGTAAAACAGGATGAATACGGTGCAACCGAAGATGATAGTGATAATGACGATCCGGCTGTGGTTGAAACGGTTTGGCAGTTGCTGGTAATACAGTTTAGTCTTTGATCGTTTAAAAATTCAGGTTTATTGACACAGCTGATAACCTTTTCATGGTTCAGATCAATGATTTTGATATTGTTGTTTCCTCTGAATCCCATAATTACCTTATTGACAGTAATAGCATCGCTGCTAAACCCGCCACCAATTCCATCGTTTTCACTCATTATAACCTCATCGTGACTGCTGTAGGCAGTGCTAGTGATGGGGTTTGCTGGGTAGATCTGGAATCTCTTTAGAACCTTCAACTGATCACTGCCATCAGTGCTACTGGTAGTGTGCTTGCTAAAGTTTTTACCGCTTGCTGCACCACGATTGGAACCAGTGCTGTGGTCGTCATAATTATCCAGCAAGTTGATCACATTTGCAGTTCCATGTTTGCCCACAATTAGATATTTGCTAGGACGGATTTGTTTAATGTATTTAATGCGGTCTCCTGAATGTCGATATTCACCAAACTGCTTAACTACCCTGCTCTCTGCACCATAGGTATTGTTGTAGTCGTACACTAGCAGATTATTGCGAGTATCAGCGCCTATCAGCTTGGTGTTATTGTAGATTAACATGTCCTTGGCATTTGTTCCTGCACTGTTGGTAATCATAAACTCCATTGCGCTTATTTCTCTGGGAACGTTGATGTTGTATTTAAGCACTTTCCATTTTGTCTTTTCGATATTCCCAAATAACCTCGGCGAAGCGTTTTCACGCTCGTTTCGATCTCTTGTACTAACACTAGCGCTGCCACTTATATCCGTTTCGGTGCTATCGCTTGTATTGGTACTTGCGTTTGCAGAAGACTCTTTATCTCCGCCGATATTAATACTCTCCCTGCTCCTACTACTGTTCATAGGTATAGTGTTATAGTTTTTGGAGACTCGTATGTTGGTTGTGCTACCACTGCTGCTTTCACTACTCGTTCCAGCACTGTTAGTACTGGATACTTGTAAATCAAAATCACAGTACTTGGCACCTTCCCAATCAACAATATATGATACACAGTATTTGTGTCTTATAATCTTTTTAATGCTTTCAGTCCACTTTTCAACAACTTCTTTCTGGTTGGTTTTATAAACTCCACACAATACCATAATGCTGTCTAGCACTTGCTGTGCCACCAGCTTTATATCCACATTATCATCATTGGTCATCACAATCAAACTCTTATACACCATTTGCAATAAATCATTTTGTTTTCTACCCATCCTTTCACCTTTACTATTCTCCCTATCAACAATAGCAACAAGTTCTTCAATGTTATCGTGAACCAATACCCCACCAATCACATTAAGTGCCTCCCTGCGAACCATGGAATTGATATCCAGGCACCCATTGGCAATTGCCAGATATACCTTTTCCTTCACCAAGTGCTTGATCTCTCTTCCAGCCGCTTCCTCTATTGCTCCAACGCCCTCTATTAAAGTACCCAGTGTATATATTGCACTGGCTCTTACGTGTGTGTTTTGATGCATTGTCATCATGACCAGCAAGTCCACCAGACTCTTACTGGTATCTTCGCTTATGTTTTGCCGACTACTTTGCATGTACTCTCTGCTACTTGTATCCCGTCCTCGCTCTCTTTGTAACTCGTTATTTTCTTCGCCTTGTCTTATTCCCTGTCTCATACTCGATCCCCTAACATTTTCTCCTCTTCTATCGCCACTCCTCATTCTCTCTTTTTCTTTTTCTTTTTCTTCACCATCATTTGGATTGTATTTCATTGCTGTGAGCTGGGCTTGTGGGTATTCTTTCCACATAGCTGCCATTGCATACATTGTCCACATTTTTAGTTGCCATAACTCCTCACTTCCATTGTCTTCTCGTTGTAGATGCCCATAAAAGTACACCAATACATGATCTGCGTATGCTAAATATTGACTTTCTTTATTACCATTCCCTCCTTTACAAAATATACTCAACACAAAGCTCGCTGCTGTAGATACATAATCCAGTTTTTTAAGCTGGTTTTCCACTACTCTTGCTGTTGATGTTACCGTATTTGCATTTGCATTTGCATTTGAATTGACACTTGCATTTGTATTTGTATTTGTATTTGAGTTGGAATTTTGCAGAGTTGGTGTGTTTGTTACAGACCCAGTATTCGATACCGATCCGAGCATTGGGGTTGCCGATGCTGACGCCGATGCCGATGCTGATGCTGATGTTGATACTGTTGTCGGTGTTGATGCCATCATCTTGTTAACCGTTGCCGATGTCAACCCCAAATAATTAATAAAATACCGATACCCACTGTTCTTCACAAGCTCTGCCTGGTTATCTTGTTCTGCCGCCATCAATCGCGCCCAAATTAAGATCAACACCTCTCTGATTTCAGTCGTAGCACTTGTCAGTAGCTTTACCATGAATGGCATTATTCCCACCGCATAGGCATAATCCACCGCCCATGGCCCCAGGCACAAAAACTTGTACAACAACACTAGTGCCTTAACTCGATACATCTGCGACAACAACACCTGTAGCACCGCCGGAAGTTCAATCGGTGGTTCTAGCCCCGCAGGTGGTTCTAATGACAGTGATCGTATTTTGGTTTCATCTCCTCTGACACCTCCTGGAGTTGACCCTGCCTTCGCTCCAACTCCAACTCCAACTCTCCTCCCGTCAATTCCTTCTATTCTACTTGAGGCAGTTAAGTGTGTTGATACTACTGACTGTGCGTGATGCAGCCACAATTCAAACGCATTTAGTTGGTTTGAAAAATAAGCTGAGGATATATACACGCTACTCCAGTTCACAACACCCTTTTCCCTTTCTTCATCCTTATTCTTACTTCTATCACCATCTCCCCTCTTCTCCATTTCCTCTATCAAATGCGGGAACTGCTGTAAACAACTATCTACCTCCAAATCCCATGTTTCCCACTTTCGGCTCAAATGCGTCTGAGGAAGCTTTGGCCGACTTACTGGATGGCATCCGTAATGTCTCATGATTTTGTCTGCCAACAAGTAATTTCTGCATAACCCCGCCACCATAATATCCTGTCTGAATAACCGTCTAAATGTATCACGTGGTAACACACTCCACGCAATCGTATCTGTAATCGATGTAAATATCCAGTTCAATTCGCCATATGGGGATCGGCGTTCTTTGGCTGTTCCTGGAAGCCGCTTTCCCTGATCCACCAGTAGCTCCTTGATTTTCCCTCCCTTTTTCATTGCATAAAACTTGAGTGCCGTTTCTATCGGATTTATTAAACACATTGTAAATAAATCCATCGGAATGTTTTTGTTCATTGGCAGCTTCTCATCTATCCTTGTTGCACCCAAGTGGATGTCGTTTACCATCGAACTTCTCGCCAACTCCATAAGTTGTGCCCTCACACCACTGCTGTTTTCGTTTCCTTTATTCCGCTGCAGAATTATCTGCTGTTGTCGTGCTATCTCCTGCTCTCTCACCTTGCTTGCCTTTTCAAAACTCTTGATTATAGACTCCGAATTACTAACTTCCCACACATAAAACCCTGGTCCGTTTACCCAACTTGCCAACTCCTGACCAGAAACTGGAATGTACTGCGAGAATGACCGATTAAACACCCATACATCCCCGCCTGCTGTTGGTTTGGGAACACCGTGTCCATTGTAGTGTATCAGCATCCGTTCTTCTTTATATCCATTCCTCAGCGCCATTATAAGCTTTTTGTAATCCTCCACTGGTGGATCCAGTGCAAGTTTTAATTTGTTTGTCCTCGATATCTCCTGGTACATATCCAAGAGTCGAAGTCCTATTTTTTCTAACGATGTTCTATATCTCATTTCTACTGCTGAACGTCCGTTTTTGCTATCTTCCCCTTTAGCTGCTACATTGTCTTCAACTAGCTCCGGTTCCTCATTCGGATCTATCCCTGCCTCTAGCACACAAGCATCCTTGGGTTTTATTAGATCTGGTGGCTCTGTGCCAACATTTAAACATACTGTAATAACACCTATCCCTATCTTGTACTTTTCTTTTTGTTTCCACTCTCCGATTTGAAAATTAGCGAGCTCCATTGATCTGGGCCTTGTATAAATGTCCGATCTGGCCTCAAAAGTTACCTTTCTCTCCTTCTCTGTCCTGACTTCCCCTTCATGCTTGATTCCAATCTTGCCCATCCCGTTCATTTCTATTTCATTTTATATATTGTTGTTTTTTCCAGATTTGTGTATGATGGATTTTAAGCACGATTTATTATATTTTAATATTTATTTCTTCAGATTCTAAATTTCAGTTGTGCGTTTAGATTCGTTTCGTTTCTCTCCTGTAACCACAGTCCTTGGATTGTAAAAATAAACAAATCAGTAAAGTGAAAATTTTGAGTGCACTGACTTCTTTTTCTATTTAATAAACAACTGAATATTGACAAAACTGCTTATTACGTATATTTTTTGGTTTATACTTCGTAAAATCTGAAATATGTAACCGTTATTTGCTTTTCCTTTAACGGATTTGAGTTTGGTTCTCCTATGATTTCATAACTGTTTTATTGGTGCTTAGAAGGCCAATCATCAAGACTAAAAATATCACCATAAAAAAAAATACCAGAAACGAAACATTAAGTGAATACTTGAAAGGAGTAAATTACATAAAATAAGTTCAGACAACTACCCCCCTTGCCCCATCGCTCAATCGCCGCCCAATTTGAATACCGCCCGCAAAATAAGCACCAGTTCAAGTTCAGCAGGTAAGTGGGAGTAGCCAGATGAGTGTATTTGTTGATGTGGTTACCAACCCTAAACTTTTTAAGTTAGAAGAAGGGTATGGGCACGAGGATGAGGATGAGGATGAGGATAGGCTGGAATAAAGGAAAAGTGTACAATAACTCCACACCATCACGTTATTCTTTGCCACACACTCATTCGTGTTGCTTATCTCTTACATCACTGGTTCAGGCAACATTTAGAAACTCTGTAGAACATATAATGATAAATAATGGGATTGCTGAACAAGCATGGTTAACCATAACAAAGAAGATCAAATGCGAGATCCACCATCTATATATTTCTGATAACATCAGATTTCATATATATGTACACTTTTCCAACCATCCATCCAACCATCCTTCTTTTCAAACATCCTTCTTTCCAACCCCCCCCTCCCTTCCTGGAAATAATTCAGGAATACCTCAAACAACTCAAAAGCAGGAAATTGAAAGCACTTCGAAACAAAACAATCGCATTATCTTCTACAATGAATTTTTTAATGGTATGCTTAGATACTTTCTATTTACATCGGCTTCTAACAATAACGACATGTCAAAGAGCGCAAACCTGGAAATACAACGCTTCAAAAAAATACAACTATTGAGGAACAAGATGATATGCACAAATTTATCCGATATCAGTACAATTTAGTCTATTCTTTTACCCAGATTTTGCACTTTGATAAATTTCCCATGAAAATATGAACAACAAACCACAGCCGCCCAGTGTTCCCGCTAAAATATTAAACGTGTAATTGAGCGCAGTTGAAACCCTGTGGACCTATTAAAATGCGATAAAAAAATTTTCATTTGAATTGCCCTCTCCAGCTACTGATACGCTATTTAAAAAAATACGGTGCGTACAGCAAATACCAATTCTGGCTAAATGTGTGTAAAAGCCCCATTCAAGATCTGTCTTTTTTAATTCAAAAGTTTAGAGCAAAAAAAAAAAAGAAAAAGCTATTTTGTAGATTAAGTCTGTAGGATAGGTAGATATCTCTCTTATTTTAGCTCTTTTACATAAAGCATACATTAAAAGTAAATACATATCTTTAAAATTTTTTATTAGTCTTTTATTGCCATAAAAAAGGGTTGTGGCAAAGACATTTATTCGGAAACGACGAACAAAAAAGGTTTAAAGATCAGTCAAAGTGAGTAAAAAAGACAAAGAAATGAGAAACGCCAAGATTTTCAGTGGGTCGTCTCATCCATTTTTGGCTCAAGCCATAGCTTCGGAACTTAACACTGCATTGTCGCCTGTTACAGTTAAGCGATTCCCCAACCAGGAAATCTCGGTCAGTTTTGGTTGCTCCGTCAGAGATCAATATGTATACATTATCCAAAGTGGATCTATAGGGATGAATGACAATATCATGGAATTGCTGATTATGATTAGAGCAGCGAGGATGAATTGCGCCAAAAAAATCACTGTGATTATGCCCTACTTCCCATACTCGAAACAGAGCAAGAAGAAGAAGCACAGAGGTGCGATTGTGGCAAAATTAGTTGCTGATATGCTGTCAGTCGCAGGAATAGACCACGTTATTACCCTGGATCTTCATGCGTACCAGATATCGGGTTTCTTTACATGTCCGCTGGATAACTTGTTTTCGAGACCCACAATTGCATCATGGATAATTAGCAATGTGCCAGATTATAAAAACGCAGTGGTGGTTTCCAAGAATGCAGGTGGAGCAAAGAGAGTCACATCTTTGGCAGACAGCTTGGGATTGGATTTTGCAATTATTTACGTGGATGCACAAAACGTCAAAAGATCAGTTTCAAGAGCGCCTTCGGTCAGTGGACTGTCAGAGTTACCATCACTCCTTAAACAAGTCAGTGGTGCAAATCTTGAAAAGTCATTCCGACACGCGGAAAATCTCGAGTCTCTAAATAAACATAGCGAATCGGGTCAAGGACAGTCTGAGAATGAAGCAGACAGTGATGATAGTGAAATGGATAAAGTTGCAGACGAAATTGGCGAGCTAGACCTTCGACCAATTGAGGAAATCATGAACGAGTCTGATGATGACATGGACGCTGAAGATGAAAGTCAAATAAACTCACAGGTTGATCAGGACTACTCGTCACCCCGGATGGGAAACTCCACGGTTATGAATAAAGATGCCAGTCACACACCATCCGAGACACCTATTGGACACAAGAAAAACAGCACACCACTTACTCTGATCGGTGATGTTAAAAACCGTCTGGTGTTTTTGATGGACGATCTCATTGACTCGACAAGATCATTCCTTAATGTTGCAGAGTACTTGGTAACCAAATGCGGTGCTAAAGAGATTTATATTCTCGCCTCCCATGGTCTGTTCAGCGAAATCTCGCTTACTGAAATCGAAATATGCCCTTATGTCCAAAGGGTTGTTTCTACAAATTCATACCCAATTCCAAACCATGTTAAGGCTATCTCCACAAAGCTTGTTCATATTGATGTGAGCCATTTGCTGGCTGAAGCCATTAGAAGAAACCACAATGGTGAATCTGTTTCTATGTTGTTTGATAAAGTATTTTAACTTTTTTTTTGTTTGTTTTCTATTACTTGTTTTTTTGATTCATTGTTTTTGTATTGATGGTCTATAGTGCTTAGCCTTTTGAAGGTATACCATGAAAAGAGGCATGGAATAAACGCTATAGATCTTTTGAGAATTACTTTTTTATTTTTTAATGACTACCAGCCCAGCACACAAATAATAGCTAGAGAATTTTTGATTATTGCCAGGCATACAAGTCTCAAATGGCTTATTCAAAGTACACCAAGCTACTCGAAGCGGTGTATATTTCTATACAAAATGTCATATCCGACCATATACCAAAAGTATTGCAAAAATAAACAAAGGGGAAGAAGGTCGAAAGAAAAGAAACTAACATGGCCATTCAAATTCTAGTCTTTAAATGTAGGAGTAAAGGTGGGTATGCGAGTGGGAAGCTTGGGTGGAATTAGTCCAGCTCTTGCCAACAATTTAGCCGCCGAATCGGTGGGTTGGGCGCCAACACCTAACCAATATTTTGTTCTTTCGAAATTCAGATTTGTATGTTTTGTGCTAGTTGAAAGATCGGGCCTGGGATCAAATGTTCCCAATATCTCTATCGGTTTTCCGGTCGGTTTTGATCGTCCATTAGCTACCACGATGTTGTATACTTGATTTCTCTTTGTTCCAAGCCTTAAAAATCTAATTTTCACCACCATTTTGTATCAAATCTATTTAAAAGATGATCTCTGTTAGTTTCGTAGAATTTAGCAAGTTGCAGGAATTTCTATAAAAAAAAAGTACTTACTAAGCTATCGGTTGTATCCGTTACAGTTCTGTTTAAAGGATCCGAGAATTAAGATTGACTCCCTTCACTTTTGGATTAAAATTTATTACTAGCTTTGTAAAAAAAAATAGTAATATTAAATATAAATTATCGATTTGAGCTCTTTTTCAATTTTTTTTTCGCTATCTAAAACTATGCTGGTTAGATTAGAGGCGAACTAAATTTTTTGCGCAATATCTTGGTCATTTATCTAGCAGTTCTATGACAAATAGCTGGCAAAATTAGCTAGTAAACCACAGACAACCCACAACTAAAATTCCAACTAGCTTTTCTTTTTATCACACCAATTGATGTTGATTCGTAGTGCTCATTGGTGCTTTTTATCGTTACAATTGTTTCCTGTAGATAAAAGTATCAGGGAAAACACAACATTGCAGTACCATTGGCTGGGATATTTTGGCGTTATAAATTAATTTTTGAAAACACTAAATACAAGAACAGAATAGCTGCGGAGATAAATCGGTATAAAGAGCAAGTGTAAAGCCTTAATTTAGTTTAGACAACACATCAAAAAAACCAATAAGAGAAAATAAGGGATACATAGAAGAAACTTAAAAACATGTCTGACGATGATGACTTTATGTACGAGGATGAGGAGTTTGATTTCGAATATGACGAAGGTGATGTAAATGACAGCGAGCTAGATTTTGAAAATCGATATTATTCTGCAAAGAGTAAGACTTGAGTTTTGTGTTTATATTTGAGGACTATTATTTTAATGAGAGTTGTATCTAATATTCAAGGAGATGGGATGGGGGGAAGGGGAGTACAGGAGAGCATTATTCAATATTTGGATATTTGAATGTGGACCTAAATAAAAAATATAAACACTTCAATGAAATAGACTTGAGAGAAATTGATGCCGATGCTTCACTGCTGAAATTTCGTGAAATAGTAAATTCAGAAACTGAGAAGGGAGAGTGGTATGACTTTTAATACTTTACATGCGTAAATTATTTCTGCAAATATACTTTCAAAGTTCTTGTAATATTTCAACCTTGATTGTTGAAATCATGCAAATAGGGGGTTTAAATCACTAAAACAGATAATAAAGATACATCTTAAGAGACAGGACGCAGTAATGGTGTGTAACTGATATATATCGATACATTGTATACCAAAATTGTAATCGCGGGAGGGGGGGATTTAGTGAAAAAGCATAAATATATCTTTTATATCAATTATTAGGCACTTGAAGCATACCAAGAACTATTAGGGTATATCGAAAAGGCCGTGACAAAAAATTATAGCGAGAAATCGATAAATAGCATTTTGGAAAAGGTGACAAAAAGTATTGGCGGAAGTTCAAGCGAAGACTTTTATGAGAGGACGCTTACTGCTTTGAGAGAAACCAGAAATGAGGTTGAGTATCGTGAACTCTTTGTATTCTAAAAAAAGAAAGAAATTATTCGAGCAAATGGCTTTGGTTTTTATTCTATTCTGGAAAAATAATAACAATGATATCGAATATTGGATGTACTTTAAATAGAGTTTGTTGATAAGAACTAATCTAAAACTAGCTGGCTTAAAACTTGAAAAACAAGAGTATGAATGTGTTAAAAAGGTAAAATAATGTCGTATCTGCTGCATAAAAAAGAAAATACTCGGTTTCTAGTTTGAAAGTATTACAATGATAGATAATCAAAGAGCTATACGACCTGTGTACAAATGATGACGAGAATGTCGACCCAAACAAGGAGACGTACCTTATCGAAACATATGCGCTGGAAATTCAGTTGTATTTGAGTACCAAACGATACAAGGAACTCGAGAAAGTATACAAAAAAAGCATCAGGGTCAAATCAGCTATTCCACACCCTAGAGTAATGGGCTTGGTTTATGAATGTGGTGGAAAGATGTATATGATTAAAAAGCAATGGCAGTCGGCCCAAACCAATTTTTATGAGGCATTTAAGAATTATGATGAAGCTGGGAGCGAGAAGCGTATCCAGATTTTAAAATATCTCATACTATTGAGTGTAATGGTAGATCAGCAGCAGCAGCCAGAGAGTTCAGAAGTAGAATCGGACCAACGTGTTCAGCAAATTGATTTTCTCAACAGCCCAGAGATCAAGCCACACGCGAACCATCCTCAAGTTTTGGAAATGATTAAGCTAGTCGAATCATTCAAGCTAAATGCTGCTCAAGGGACGAATAAAAACATTAGCTATATGGGTGAGAATGGATCTCCAATTGGCAATGACCCGTTTATCAACGAAAACATATCAGAGGTGATAAACTCTATTAAATACCAAACCATCATCAATAATATAGTACCCATGTACTCAAAGATCGATCTTGTACGACTGGCGAATGAATTGGGAATGACTGTAGATCATGTGATTGAGATTTTGTGCAAGGGGATAGCCGAGAAAAAAATCAATGGGCTTGTTGATGAGCAGTCATTAATATATATCAGCACTCCAAAAAATGATGAAGAAACTCTAGCAGCATTCAAAAAGTATGCAGATAATATTGCTCGGTTACACCAAACCTACATCTCTAAACTCCACTAAAAGGGTCAGGGAAGAGGGAGAAAGGGGGAAGGAATGATTCACGTTGATTTAATATTGTTTCTTGTGAGAAGAGGAAGAGAAAGAGGAAGCGGAAGAGAAAGCATAAGTGTATTTTTTTTTGAAAAAAAAACACATAAATTTATTTTTAGTTTTTTCTTTACTGAAATATCTTTTGTTACCTATGTCTGGATAAGATAAAATCATTATAATATCTAAAAGCACGAAATCTTATTGTACTAGTAGCAGTATGATATAAATATTATGCGAGAGAGAGAAGAGAAGAAGGAAGGGGGGGGGAGATAAATATTAACATCCAAACCAGAGATAATAATTCATTGAATATGATGAGTTTAGGGTTAACCCAAATGCAAGAAATGTGATAACTTGATCTCTTAGAATTTTCTACCGATGGTAGTTCTATACAATTATTTGCCTCAACTTTGGCCGGCTATCCGCAAATTAGCAACACTGAAACCGTTTACAGTACAAGCGTGCATGCTCACGATATTCAAACAAGTGCACACCTTTTACCTTGACCTTCAAAAAAAAAAATTCAATGGCAACACATATTTCCAGTGTCAAGACTCGAAGTTTGAAACCTAGTTCCAAACCTCACTTTTTACATGAACAAGTCTTGGTTCCTTTAGTCGCTGCTTTTTGAATTATTTCCTTAAAAAAAACTCGTTTGTTTTCTATACGCATTACACACACACACACACATAAAAAAAGTGCAGGATTGCGTATTTCTACGCCATTTCGTCTATAATATTGGCCAACGACTTAGATGAATTGAGTTCTAATGGATATTGAATCGGGTATCTTTTTGACACAGTTGTGCCTGTGCGTTGACCTCGATTTTGGCTGGTTATAGCTGTTCTGATTTCTACGTCTTCTTCACTCACGTCTTCGCTGATCGTTAGCAGTTCGTCCCAATCAAACATCTTTGCGCTGTTAATAGGTGCAAATAGCTTGAATCCAAGTATATATGTCCGGCTTCCTTTGTTACCGCTGACTATATAAACATCGAATGTATAGTTGCTTGTTTCGATCGCTTCCTTGATAGCTTTGTTAAATAACTTTATGATTTTACTTTTAATTTCGTCATAGCTTTGCACTCGAACATTGCCCTGTTGCGATGGCATTTCCTCATCTACTTTTGAAATAGCTATTACTCTCTTATTTCTAACAAACACCCTAAATTCCTGACCCAGGTCAGTATTGATAAATCTGTTCAGTACAATTTCAAATTTATCACCAGCATTGTTATCTGACAAGGCCAGCAAACCATACGGCTTCTCGATATCTCTACTAATCTTGTCAGAAGCCTTCAGTACCATCATTACTTGGTTCACGTTTTCACACTGTATGGATCCGTTTGTCGATATAATCCACCCAGCATCCGTAGGAAAGCTCCAGCCCATTCTTGGAATCACTTTTCCACCCAACTCCTCAATGGCTTGCTGGATTTCATTTTGTATTGGTTCACTCAGCTGAATTCCCTTTTTTTCTTCTTCCATATCCTCCTCATCCGCACTCCAATCGTCCTCTGAATCACTAAATCTCTCCAAATGTGCTTCGTTGTATTGCGGATCATATGTATCGCTGATAAATATCCCCTCGCTGTTTATAAACTCTTCAAAATGCGTTTTATCAACTGAAATCACTTTTGTTTGTGGTAAATATGCCTCGAGCTTGCAGTGCCAGTTCGTGAACTTCAATGCCACAACATCTTTTTCAGTTATGTCAGGAAACTATTTGAGGATAATTTCGAATTCAAATTCAGTTCCATCTTTTAAAGCCAACGCTGTTTTTTTATTTTTACTCAATAAATTGGGGGGGAAAGACTATTGAAACAGATATTCAAAAAAGAGACATTATATCGACCTTCCAACTTACATTAGGGATTTCTGTGCTCATTTCTCGTCAGAATGTGGTTTTTTGATTTTAGTGGTTTGGTACTATTGTATTGTGTGACTATTCAACCCAGGATCTATTTACTTTCTTTTTTGACTAGTTTGAAATACTCTTGAAATAAAATCTTTAACCCATGATTCTTATGGTTAAATTACTGTTCTTGTTGATGGTGAGGAAAAAAAGTGATTAGTGAGACAGCAAATTCAAAACCAACCAATAGACAGCGAATAATCATTTATTTGTGTGGATTCAACCTATGCATAATGACGAAAAAAAAATTTTTTTCGTGAAGAAATTGTTTGAAATATTTTCGTTGCTAACTTTATTTGTTTATTTTATAAACAAATATTAAATATATACTTTTTTTTGTGAAGGAAAGCAAAATTTTGTATTTAACATTTTCCCAAAGTTTAGTGTAAAACCCTCCAAATCTTAAGGCTAAGCAAAATAAATAAAGGAGTATACAAAAATGTCAAGAGTTTATATTGGAAATCTACCTGATGATGCTAGAGAAAAAGACATTGAAAGATTCTTTAGGGGATACGGCGAAATCCGTCAAATGGATTTGAGAGCCGGCTTTGGTTTCTTGGTAAGTAGAACCTAATTTTTTTTTAGTCTTTGCTTGTGTGATAGATTTGACGTCTCCTACTTTTAAGTATTGTAAATTATGCTGTGATGTGTTGCTTTTAATATTTAAATTGTGAATTACTAAATAGGAATTCAGAGAGCGACGTGATGCCGAAGATGCCATACATGATTTGGATGGAAAGGATTTGATGGGAGCTAGGTAAACAAATTAGAGGGGGAATATAGGATTGGAGGCATTTTAAGGGCAAAATATAGTATTATGATTGTGGAAACGCAAATGAAGGGGGAAATAATTGATATTTTGATAAGTTGGCAAGGTTTTTGAAATATGGAGGATTTTTTTTCTTTTATCTTTTGAAAGGAAGTGAGAGGGCTCAATGCATTTAGGCGAGACATGAACAATGGGGTGGAACACTACAAAATATTTGGAATAGTGGACAGAGAAGAAAAAACTTCCCCCTTTAACTTTGGATTAACAAAGTCGGATGTACAATCACGTCCATTTGTGTTTGCGTTTATATTCGGATAAAAGGGATTATGCGGTTGGGCGTTTAGGCGGACTTTCTAAAGATTGATATGGAGGAATGAGTTTTGAACTTGAATTGCCTAAAAATTGGTTCGAAAAATAATAACATGGAAATTTTAAAAAAAAACTTGAGGGAAAATTTTTTTAGAGTTTCGATTCAAAGAGCCAGGCAAGAAGGCAGACGGTTTGAAGCAGATGACAGAAGAGGTAGATATGGAAGAGATGACAGATACGAGAGACGTGGCGAGGGCAGATATGGTGGAGACCGCGACAGAAGAAGAGGAAGAAGCAGAAGCAGAAGCAGAGACCGTTTCAGAAGACTTGATAGAGGGTAAGTACCATTGGTGTACTAACATCCGTATTATAGTGGCTAACATTTATATGCGTATTTAATTGTGAAATAGAGCTGGTAGAGGAGGTGGTCTACAAAGAACCAAATATAGAATTCTAGTTGAGAACTTGTCTTCGTCTGTCAGCTGGCAGGTAATTTTGTGGTTTTTTATTTTATTTTTTACAGTTCACTGATACCATAAAACCGTGGAACTTTTTACAGAAACTCAATAGTCACTTTTGCTAACAATAGGATCTCAAAGATTTTATGAGAAGAGCTGGTGATGTGGTCTTTACTGATGCCCACAAGATCCGTCAAGGCGAGGGTGTCGTCGAATTTTCCGACTTGGAATCAATGGAAAACGCTCTTCGAAGACTGGATGGTGAGGATTTGAAGGGTAGACGTATCGCTATTCGTCCGGATCGTGGTGCTGAGAGAGACAGAGAAAGAAGAGATGGTTCTCGCTCTCCACCAAACAACCGTTCTCGTAGTCCAAGACGCGAGAATGAACCTGCAAGCCCCAGAGAGAATAGACAACGATCCCCTTCTCCTGCTTCCAACCGCAATGATAATCCTGACAACACTAGCTCTTGGGGTAACAAGGATTCCTATCCACCAGCCAACAATAATGACAGCACAAATAACGCTGAGACCTTTGGCAACAACTGGGCCTCAGACGAGCCTCCAAAAAGCCCTATTCTTCGCGATGATTAGCTTTTCTACTCTGCGTACAAAACACGCTTTTTTTTTTGCTATTTTATACACTACCCATGTTTATTTTTTTCACGCTTTCTAAGAATTATCTCTATAATTCAGTATGTTATGAACACACAAACACTATCTTGGGTATATACACTTAAAAGTAGTAACCAAAATAGTTGGCTTCTTTTGTTCCTCCTTTATATATCTTTTTTTAATGTCTATAAACCGATCTTTTTGTACTCACCAACTTTTTTTTTTTTTGCTGAATGGATTTGGTTTTTCGGTGCTAATGAAAAATTTTTTATTTTTGGTTGCATAAGCTCTACATTCGGTTTTTTAGTATTTCAAGAAACCAAAAGTAGGATAAAAACCCCATTTACATATTTCAAAATCACTATTTCTAATAATAACCAGAGTGCAACGAAATGGGAAAGAAAAAAACAAAGGCAAGAGCCAAAACAGATAGTATTAATCCATCAACCAAAGCCAGCAATGTTCTTGAACTTAGCCAACACAGCGACAACGGTTCGGTTTTAGTCGTCGATGCCACCAATCTATCTACTAGCAAACCCAATTCGTCCAGCACGGTTAATAAATACGAAAAAAAGTCATTTATGGTAAGCTACATTCATACTCTTTCAAATTATCTTTTAGGCGCTGTGGCGGAAATATTTCTTTTTTTTTCTATGCTTTTTGAACTTGAGATTGTGGTGATGTTGTGATGTTTTGGGTCTTGTGTAAGCCTATTAAAAACAACTTTCCATATTTCTAGCTGTTCATTTATGTTTATTTTGTATTTCAATAGTCTCATAAAATAGCCAAGGTGACTGGGGATTTCGATGCTGGAAGTAGCAAAAAATCTAATAAAAAGGAAGAGTAAGTACCATTCAATAGATTAATCATTCATTTTCTCTTTACATATATCCATGTGTTGTATCAAGAATGCTCACTATTTTTTTTTGGCGAACTCCTTCCAAAAAAAAATGCTTTCAATAATACAACACGCAAATAATAATAGTGATGTGGATGAACAGAACGATAAAGAGTTGTTTAAGTTGATTAACGATACAAATTTGATTGAATCACTAAGTAAGTTTCTACTCTTCTCCTTGTTCAATTGGACTTTTAAGTCGTATCAAGCCCTTATTAACATTGCCATCGCTTTAAACCCTGATTTAGATGTAAATAACATGTCAGGCAAAGAACGGCTGAAGCTACAACAAAGAAAACTGGCTAGTCTAGGTCTCATCGTAAGCTACTTTTACACTCTACCATTTCTGTAATAATTTAGTTATAGAAATAAGAACACTGTTGATATCATTCAATTTTAACTGTATAGGGATCCGATCCAACACCCAAAGCCCCCACAAATATATACTTTGGCATGCAAAACAAACGCATCAAACGAGCAAAAGCCGAAGTTACCGATTTTCAAAACCGTGGAATCTTTTCAAAATCTGTAAAGTCACAAATCTATGAAAAACATCATGTTTCAAAATCTCTTGGTGCCAACAAAAACTCTCGTGTTAATAGATTAAATCCAAATAGAGGTCTAAAAGCCTCTGTTGGTAAATTCAAAAATGGAATCCTCTATGTAGATGTAAAAAAATCCTAATTTATTCCTGTGCTATTCAGCAGTGTTTATACTTTATGTATCTTTTTGTTGTAGACAACTTTTTCTCTTTTAATAAAGAAGCCCCTTCCCCACTCACTCAATGAGGAAACCCTGCTTTCCATCACAACTTTAAACTAAGGGTATTAGCTGCATTTCTGTAGCTCTTGTCTCACTCTTTCTAGTTCCAATTCCAGCTTTTTCAACTCTTGTCGTTTTTCAATTACTATATGTATATGTATATGTGTTTGTGTTTGTGTTTGTCAGAATTTAGATTCCGTAGCCTTGGTTCTTTACAAGATTATTAGAAACAAGAAAAAAAAAGCCTCATAAATGTTTTGAAAAATAAATGAATAGGGAGGTAATACTTTTGCAAACTTACATAGCGATTTCTACAATTATCAGAATATATGGACAATTACGATTTTGGTATTTGAATATTTGAGCATCTATGGGACAGAATGTTTCAAAATAAAAAGAAACTAGCTATTATGCACTTACCGAATTTGTCCTGGGTAATTCTACTGATTCATACTCGCTAGCTTCCATCTCGTATAGCTTTCTGTTTTCCTCTTTCCGCTTGTGTATCTCCTCCCGTGATAGTTTCCCAAAAGTGTTTATAATAAATCCATTTTTTCGTTTAATCTCTGGTCCATTTTTCTTACTATTAATCTCTCCTATAATATATGGATCTATGTGTAAACCACTAAATTCTGCTGTCGATTGCTGCCCCAGCATCCTTTGGGTCTGTAGATTCATTTGTGCTATGGTTTTTCCAGGAAGGCATTCGGATTCGATGATTTTTGTCCAATTCCCAATCCCAAACTTCATTAAGGCCAAACGCAAAACCTCCACTTCGTCTTGAGTCCAACCAGGCGATAAAGTACAGTTCCAAAGTGAAGCGCTGTCATTGCTTCTAACTACATTTCTTGCCCCTGTCGGCATACTTTTTGGCTTAAAATTCTCCATGTTATATTTTCCTATTGTTCTTCTTATTGTACACTAAGGAGTTTTTATTGAGATATCAAAACGTTTAACAAAAAAACCATATATAGCCAAAGCTTAATCAAATGATTTTACGTTTATGAAAAGTTATTTCATTACTTTCCATTAAATAGCTTAAACTAATGAAAAAAACATACAAACCAAATCAGTATTTGCATCTATGTTTCAAACCATTTTAATAAGCTGCCCATTGGTACCCTTTATTTACATTTATTCACAGTTTGGGCTTGAAATCGAAAATATATCAAAATGAAAAATAAAATAAAAATATCTCTAGTTTTACAATATCTGGACTTTTTTAATCCTCGAGTACATATATAATATAGTAGTGTGGCGGTAGTAGCAGTAGTGGTTCTAATCTCCTTTTTTTTTACAAAAAAGAAACGTTTATCGAGAATAAGTGCCTGTGATAATGGGTATTATCCTCATCTCGATATCCGAGAGTACTTTGTTGGCTGATTTGATTCCCATTTTATGGCAGCCATCAACAACGTCGATACACCCATAAATGTTTCGACAAGCCAATTCCTTCAACATTAATTCATACGGAGTATTTGGTGTATACTTTATACTACCGAGGTCAAACGGCGGTAGAGTACTATCTTGTGTATTTTTGGTTATTTTACACCGTTGGATAAGTTGGTACAGCTCAATATCAACCTCCAACCCGCTCTCTTTGATTCGTTCAATTAGAGTCCCAAGTGCGCGGTTAGCACTTCTTTTGTGATACTCTCTTTCAAGAAAATCCAAGTACAATGCTGAATCTCTAGCAATACCCTTGCGCTTCGCTAAGGCATTTATACGTGCTCGCAAATCATTTTGCTTATTCCTGTCTGGATTTTTTTCCCGCCATAGTTTCATACCACTTTTTGGTTTTTGATCTCGATTTTCAACTTTTGCCAGCCCAACGTTGTTGATTTTTTCACCAACGTTGAGGTTGCATTTAAGCTTTTTCGAGGACATCAGTGTAATTGAGCCAACATTCTCCCGTTTCCTTTTTTTAGCGGTGATAATGGGCTCAATATCATTTACGCTGGCATTGCCAAGAACAGTGGTATTCTCATCGGATTTCAACCAAGGACACTCAATACTGATATTGGTAGTGTTTTTGTCGGTCTCGGTAATGGCATTATTTACATCACCAACCTCGATCGACGTTTTTTTAGACATCGGGGTACCCCGAGCCAAGAACATAGCATGTTCAAATGCGGTATAGGTACTTTTGCTTCTAGAGAGGAATTCCTTTGCAGAGCCTGTTATAAATTTATCAATATCCAAAGAAATCGTTTTTTCCGGTTTATTTGATTTATTCACATTGTCTGTATAGCGAGTATTTAAACCAGCACCATTACATTGATTAACATGACTCTCAAAATATGTATCATCAGAATTAGTCTCCCAGCCTTCACATGCAGACGTAGTATCATTGTATTTGATATTATCAGCACATCGGCTACTCGTTTCTATAGAATATTCGGGATGACTACGTTCTTCAAAGCTACTATCCACCAACTCGATTTTACCACTACTACTATTACCGTTGCTACCATCGCTACAATCGCTACCAATAATATTGCTATTGTCATTGTGATTATCATTGGTAACATTATTACTACTAGTGCTACCATTGCACTCGTTATAAGAGCCAAGCCAGACTACATCGTCGGTATTTTTATGAATTTCTGTTTCCAACCCCAACAAAGTATAAACTTGATTGCAATTATCGATATTCAGCCCCTCGTTTGTATCTTTTAAACTAAAAGCAGAGTTTAAATTCTTTTTGAACTGCTTTTCAAAGTTTCCAGTGTACGAACCATTAACAAGCGTATTAGGTGCATCCCCACCGATACCAAAAAACACATTGTGTAATTCTATCACATCTGGATTTAATGGCTCTTCAAGATTGTGGCTTTTACCAGGCTGTTTCTGATTATTTTGACTTAACAGATGAGCAATGTATTCAAGTTGATCATCACTATTAGGGTTGGACTGCAGGTCTATCTGATTTTTCTCAAAGCTTTTGGTGCCTTGAGGATCAATTTTAACTTCATTACTACATATGGTACCACAACCGGCTTTACTAGACTCAGGTAACTTCGAGTCTTTGTGGTGTTTATTTTCAGGGATGTTTTGTAAGCTCTTTGTCGAAAATTGAGTTTTCAGTGTGTATTTATTCAACAAGTATGATTGAATTTCTGTTATGAGTTTATCATCATAAATATGATCTTTGAGCTCTGTAGTTTGAAAAAATGGTATTATTTTGTTTACCAATTTTTTTACTCTACTTTCCAATTTTTTGTTCACTTCATGTCCTACATTTTCGTCTTTTGGGGTGTGGTTTTCTTTTAAACAGTCCAATTCCAAAGTGTTACCCGCAAAACCGGAATAATTGTTTTTTATTTTCTGACTATTATCTGGGACTAGACCATTGTTACTGCCTTTATCTAAATAATCTGTACTATTATTCACATATTGATTGCCTCCATTGTATACTTGGTGCATTGGATAAACGTGGTATCCTGTGTTCAAGCTAATCGCACGGTTAGCCATTATAGTAGCCTCACTGGAGAATATCGTTGTTACAGGATGACTTTGGGGAAATGAACCGACAAAATATTGACCATTCTGCATTTTATCAATACCCATATTGTTAATTTGAGGAAAAACAGGATAATATATGTTGTTGACACTGTTTTGGTGTGCATATACTGGCATGTATGTCGAGGACATGGTATAATCATCATAAGGATAGACACCGATGTTGTCATGTGGAATAAAACCCTCCAGATTGCTAAAACGCTGAGGTGATTGAGCCGGATCGCGGATGTGGGCACGATTTTTTCGGTTATCATCATAAATAAAACGGGTGTTCACCATTTTTTTTTCTCCAATTGTTGTTTGCTTTATACAGACGTATTTTTATAGCTTTGAATATATATAATCAAATTATATATTAACAGAATGGTGTTTTGGAATTAAAATGAGGATTTAGAGGGTAATTCAGATTCTTGTGGTTTTATACTTTCTCACAATCCCGTTTGGGTATCTACTCGCTTTTTTCAACTGCAAAATAGCTGTTAAATTAGTATATGTATACACTGGCTTCAAAGGATCTCAGTTTTTCTTGGAGTAGGAACAGCATGTAGTCCTACTCATTTCAAATTACTCTTCGCTTTAAAAATAAATATATTAGGATTTGGGAAAATACGAGGAGTGCAAAAACGTTGTTATGCCCTTTCTTTATACACAACAAGCTTACTATGCAGGCTTTGGGTTTGCTTTTTCTACCCCAATTGGCCATTTTCCAATACACTCATCACACTCATCACACTCGTCATCTTCCATCATCCTTATAATTTTCAGAATTTATTCCCATTCTCGTTGCTCTAAATTTTTTTTCGCAGTTAAAATTAGCTCAGGTCCAACTCCAAATTTTGCTTTTCACCACTTTTCCCGTAAAAAAAACCTCACTGTATACAGAGATTTGGGTACTAGCCGAATATTTGGGCAGAAAGTAGCTGAATTCAACAATATTGTATAGCCGTCCTATGTGCATACCTTTTTATGCCTTTAAAATTTATTTATTAATTGAATGCAACACATTGAGCAAAGTCGATTTAATTGTCTCCAATGAACATATGCAACAACTAACTAAGCATACTACCAAAACTTTCCTAAAGCTGAATATCAAGGCAAACACATTTTCTTGTGCATCTCATACATGGCAAAGGTTTTGAATTAGAGGTCATCTACTTTTTGACCACCATCACTTTCTGTCAAGGTATGCGGGGATAGCGAAGAGTGGTTTGTAAACCGAAAAAGTACAACCAAAAATTGCTGGGGAGCTACCTTTTTGTCCAGGCTTTATATCAACGATGGTGGCCGTTATATGACAAGTTGATTTGCTAGCACACACGCTGTACTCAATATATGGTTTCATTATGTCTCTTCCGTGTGAATAACTAACTACTGCCTCTGTAAAAAACGGATAGTTACAACCAGGTTTTTCTGGTTGGGGAGTCTGCCCAAACTCAGTGACATTCATCCACGATCTGGCTTCTATTGACTCTTGACCTCTGACAATACAACACATTCTTAAAATATATTCGTTTGGTTCTGCATTTGTGTGCTCGTACGCGCCATAAAAAGGTGTTTTTACATATGCGAGAATATGTTCAACCTCTCTGAGCACCCCAAGTTCATTGACTATTCCTTCAAAATAAAATAAACTTTTGTAGTTGCTACATCCATTTTCTGCGTTTACTTCAGTTCTGGTGATTCTTTGAAGATAAGAAAGCGTTTGCGGTGCCGTAAAAAAAAGAAGTAGCATTGATATATCAATAGACTTCATTTTCAGTATGTTTAGTTTGTTTTTTCTTAATAAAATTGATGAGAATACTATAAAATAGAACTATGGCGGTTCAAAAGTTACAAAAGCTGTACATACAGAGAATAACTTATATTTATTTCGTTTTATCCCATACATCATTAAAAGTGTCTAGTCCTATGCTTAAACTAAATTGAGAAGGCGTTCATTAAAATTCAGAATCTTACTTTTAATATATACAGTCTGATTCTCGCAAGTTTCGCTGGGAATGACTATATTTGGGAAATAACAGAGTGTATTACTAAAGATTCGTTCTGATAACATGTAATTTAGGAAAAAATACCACCTTTAGCATTTAGCACATTGATAGATGGCTGAGTGGTGTGTTGGATATTATTTTTTCCTGCCAAGGGGTTCATTTAACAAATTCTTGCAGGTTCAAGCACGAAATATATTGATTGTATCCGTTTTTAGCTAACTTATACAGTTAATCTGTAGTATTTAGATAAACAGGATATATTACTATAAAAGTATGCATTTCTCGTGACTATTTAACTATATTAACTTACAACTTTATATTATATGATGGATAACAGAGATCATAAACCTAGGTATTCATATCAAACATCCTTAATAACATCACTAGACGGCACGATACCTCTTTCACACTAACTTTCACAAGTTTAGCTAAAACGCTCACCAAACGGGGTATAACCTGATAAATCAAAATGCAATAACCCTCGATAAATAGGTTAAAAAAAATTACAAATGCGACACAAGTTGTATAGAACGTAATATTAATTTATTAGCGAGCTTTGAATAAAGGATAAAATGGAGCAAGTAAATTAACCCAGCGGGAAAAAAAACACTAACAAAACATAACTATGGGGTTCGTGTTCAAATACGCCCTAGGTTACACCCAAAACCACCCCTTACCCAGGTTCACTAAATAAGCACACTAAAATGTCTTTATAGTACTCAAGCAAATGAGGAGTCAAGAGAGAAGTGAGGCATAAATAACGAAAATTTACAGTTGTTTTTAATGGGCATACTCCTGGTTTTGCCAAAGTCCAGACTAATAGTTTTGGCCTCAAGTAAGCATCCATTTTTGGTTTCACAGACACTGTACTCAACAAGATGTTCTATCGGACCCTTTAGAGCTGAAGGAGCAACTGTTTCAACCTCGTAAAATAAATATGTACACCCACTCTTGGGTAGAGGGTGAACGTCTCTTCCAGAAATTGAATATAAGTGTTGAGCGCGAATTGTAACTTCACCTGAATTAAAAACACACATCTCTGATAATATATAATTTGCTGAAAACTCTATATTGTTACTAAATTGATTGGAGTATGCCACCTTTTGATAAGCCAGAATATCCCGAAAACTACTAAAGACTCCCAAGCCATCAATAACATTGCTAATATAGCTCAGCTCCTCATACTTTTTACAGCTATCTACCTTATCTTCATTGCGAACAAGCTGAGCATAATAGCCTAGGGTGTATACCGCCATATATATCACCATGATGAGTAGCTTTTTTTTGTTCATCATATTATGTCTTTGTTATCGTCAAAGTATTGTGATAGAATTTCGGTTGTGATTTTGGTTTAAGTACAAACCAGTACAAGCTGCTGTTCATACAATAGTTAAATACCACTTGGAAATAGTAAAATAGATGCTTCAAAAC
This sequence comes from Zancudomyces culisetae, assembly GCA_001969505.1. Taxonomy (NCBI): domain Eukaryota; kingdom Fungi; phylum Kickxellomycota; class Harpellomycetes; order Harpellales; family Legeriomycetaceae; genus Zancudomyces; species Zancudomyces culisetae. Next base: position 98,522 of record LSSK01000025.1, read on the forward strand.
TAATAAGTATATCTATCTGTGCTTGTGTTTATATATATTTGTATGCAGTAAATATATAGTTGATCAACCCTAATACTCTTCGAAAAGACTTATAACATCCTAAAGCAATTCTCAAACAATATTTATCCTGATATAAATACATATGGCAAACGAAGTATTACAAGTTAGACTCGTTTTTCAGAATAACTATAAAACATTGCTGAAAGGAGTTGTGATTTGTTACAACATAATTAATGTGCTTTTAATATTTCTATTTTTGACTCACACTTGATGGTTCTACGGAATACAGAGAGAAATATTAAAATATGACTATATAACGAGATTAACTGGTAATATAACACCACAGGGCTTTGTACATTAGTAAATAATATAATTAATCTTAATTTAGAAACTGTGGTCGAGTTGAACAAATGGCTGAAAGTGGAATACTTTAGTAAACACCAACTAGGCATATTTATACAGATACAAGTTAAAACTAAGCATGAGTGTAAACAAGAGCAAATACAAAGTTGAGCACAAATGGATATTGTTTATACTTGTCAACCCTGTTATATTATATCTCCATATTGAAAATATTTATAATCTCACCTTTTCTTTGTCTTACCACTGATTTGCTTGGTCCAATCGCTTGTATTGAATAAAGGTAGCTATTGGTAAGAAAGTGCTAGTACTAGCATTACAACAGTCAAAACCGGATCCAGATATACCTTAATATCACACTAAGCTCCAGACCATAAAACTCTACAATCTGAAATTTTTAGTTCACGATATATCTCCCCTTGTTGTACAATAATATGACTATATTTTAATCTTTTGAACGCAGAAA
>LSSK01000241.1:0-11294 GCA_001969505.1 Zancudomyces culisetae
AAGATGTGCGAAACAATTCCAAGCCTCACCATCTGATGATCTTTTAAAATTATCAATCAACTGCATCTTTGTTACTCTGTTTAGAATTCACATGGCTCGCTTTGTTCATCTCATTTCCTTTGCAAAAATAAAATAATATTTATAATAAAAGCCAGAAGGTCATTGCACCTCCTTGTTCTGAATAGAAAAAATGAAAACTATCGTGTTGAGTTTGAATGCAAGTTTTGCCTTCTTGATGATCATGAAATTGTGATTAATTTCATGATGCTTGGATCTGTCGCAGGGTTGTTCTACCGTGTGTTTTTTTTTTCTTATCTGAAACCAACATACACACACCCAACGAACAAGTGGTTCACACAACAGCAAGATAAGAAAAACAGTTATCATAGTGACTGCTACCAGCCCCAACCACACTACATTGTGACTGTTTGAAGGCTTTTGTAGTTTTGCGAACCTTTTTTCTATGCCAGTAAAGTTTGCGAATATTGCGGATATAATTGGTGATAATGCTTTCAAACAGAATCGCGCAACATTTTATTATCAGAAATTTGATAATAGGAATGGGAAATATTACTTTTCATCACGTCTATTTTTGAATACCTAACCAACGATCACATTTGAAAAAGATACGCAGCAAATGTGTATTTTATTGTTTTGTCTTTAGATAGAATAATATTTTTGTGAATTCAAGTTACTCTAGCTTACTGCATTGTGCCACTTTTCCACTTTTCTCGCATTTGTGTAGATATTTAAATTTCTTTTGGTAAGTCCAGATGCAAACTATACCTATTATTATTGTTGGGTAAACTGTAACTGAAAAAAATTAAAGATGCAGATTTCTCTTTGGATACCCCTATCTTGCTTTTAATACAAACTAAAACAATCTAGGCTGTCCTGTCTATCACGAGTACTGCGGATATCAATATCCAAGTTAGGTAAATTGAATGCCACTCTTTTGTTACAATTGTTCACAAGATGCCATGATAACAAACATGCCAAAGTAATATGTACTAATTATCAATTAAGAATGAACTGCTTCACAATTTACAGAAAACAACAACCAAGAGGATCGCACCTCTCAAACGCTAAAAATGAGCACAAATTCATATTGCCATTCACAAATGCCACAATCAATTTACAAGTTACTTAGCATCATTACCACTATGGAGCATTTTTAATTCAAGGTCCAGCTCGATTACTTTGATGAAAAATAAGGTTTGGCGATTCTTCCAAAAAAACAAAGTAGCATCATTTTTATTTTTTCAGCAGAGTTTATTTGTTGCAGCTGATACCTTTTCTCAATAATTCCATTTTTGCTCAAAATCCATCACCTCCCCCCTTCCCTGAATGACTTCATCAAATAAATCTAAAATAAAATAACGTAATGAAATAAAAGGAAAAAATGCATAAAAAATCCATCCCGAAGCTCCCTCTCGTAATAAATACTTGTAAATGCCCAATGATCGACTAGTCATTTGTGTTAGCTTTCATTTGCGTCATTTTGTCTATGCCAAACCGAACCATCTTTGCTTGAAAATTGAAATCGCCAAATATATAAATACCTACAAAGACGACGACTTCAAATATCAACATGAACTGCTTGACTGCCTTTTTTCTCTAATGCTATTAATTCAAACCAACACTCAAAAAACACCTGTTGAAATAAATAATACAGATACACCGGACCTGAACTTCGATTATAGAACACACCATCCTGTTCTGCACCACGAGCGGATAATAATCTGACCCGTTGCGACAACACCCCCAAGTTAGGTATAAAAAAATATGAGAAGTGTCTTTTGTGAGCGTGACTATCCAGAACTCATTTTCGAAGATGAAGTCGAATAAGGAGATGGAGGGGATATATGGCACATCCGAGGACCTTCGATATTTCTGAAACATCCTCGACCGAATAAAGGTGTTTATTTGGCTACCTTGCTTTTTTATGCCGAAGAAAAAGTCTGTGGGCCATAACAGGTATCAAATTCCTATTTTATAGGAATACAGCGTTAGTCATTATCCACACATTCGGCCGCAAAGTTGCACAATGGGTTATCCTATGGAGTGGATGGGTAAGTGGTGATGCCGACTCACTACCCCAAACACTTCTGGGAATATTATCTTGCCTCAAGTACCAGAAACAAAAATTGGAAATATACTAGTACTCAAGCAAAAAATCAGCATTGAGCAGAAAACTCATGATGGTATTTGTTTTAGCGATAATCAACATAAGTGTGATTTCTTGCCTTTTTTTTTTTTGTTATTTCTGTTTATTTTCTGTTCTGTTTTTTTTTCATGTATTTTTTTTGATATTTGTATATTATTGGTCAGGTGGAAATATAGAAAAAAAAGGTTAGCTGATTTAGAACGATTTTGCCAAGAACATCAAACCATCTTGAATAAAAAATTGATTTCAAAAAATTCGTCGTTCCGTCCATCTCTGTAAATTTTGTATCTTTTCCCTAGACTTTGTTTGTAATCTATTATGCGGCTATGGTTTCAAACAAACAATGCTGAAAAAAACTAAAACAGGCAATCTGAGATTATTTTCTTTTCATATATTTTTTGTTAGTATCTCTATGCCTTTTGCTAAACAGCACTAACTTTGAAATACAGATTAATGTTAATACAGTACCATTGTGACACCTTGCAATCTTCAAACAGTAGATTTGCCTAGAAACGAAAACATATTCACGTTTTGCCACAATGCAGCATAGCATACATTACTGGCCACTCAACCATCGACGTAAACCAAGTTTTTTTTGTGACTATTCACACGTTTTGGCCCTTTTCTTTTTTATGTTTTCAACAAACTTTATAGAATCAGTGTCGTTTTCTTCACTAATCCTTTTTAGAGCAAGTTTCTTGTGCGAGTCCTCGCTAGCCCCATTTTTTACCAAAAATCGAAAAATTTTACCGTTCCAAACACTATTTTCGCACAGATCCTGAATACCATTATTCTGGGTTTTTTTGATTTTTACGCCCTTTGAAACCAAAAACCTAGCCAACTCATAATCCCCTTCCTTACAGGCATACTTCAAAGCCCAGTTGTTACAAGAAGATGGATCGATTCCCAAATTTATCAGAAACATTATCATTTTGCTTTTGTTTTTGCAACAACTCTCAGACATTCCAAGTATGTTAACGGATGGGGGGATTTTCTTTACTTGGATTTTGTAGTTAAAAATATGGGACAACACTTTATAACTGCCTCTCCATATAAAATATCTTATTAAATTATAGTTCTTGGCGGCGGGGTTTACACCGAGATCGAGCAGATACAAAAGCATTCTTGTATTTGTATGATTAAAAAATACTGAAGTATCGAGTCCGTTTTCTTCGAGCAGCTTAATATTGATTTTGGGTACGCATTCAGGCTTTATTTTTGGTAGGCACCTGGATTTGGGTCTTCCTAGAAAATAGCTACTATCTATATTATTTCTCGTCAAATAATCGATAAGAGCATACGCATTCCTTGATACAGCTGAAACCAAAAGCCTATACCCATACTTTTCTAAACTTAAACCATGATTAATGAGTGTTTGAACAATGTTGATTATTCCTGTTCTTTTACAACTGATAGATCGAGCACAGATATCGATTGTTAAATCATTTATTTTGGTAATGTCAATGTTTTTCCGGGTTATTACTTCATTTACATGGCCCCAAGTTCCTAGTGAAATAGTGTGGAATAATAGAAACGCAGCTTCAACCTCATGGAGATCTCGTTTGAGTATGTAGTTGAATACTTTTTTTTGTTTGAAACCTAGGCATCCTATGGTGAATAGGATGGTAAAATTTTTTAGAGGTACTGTAGAGGGCAGGATGGATGCGGATGAGGTTTGAACTGACTTCTGAATGGTGGTACCCTTTCTGAGAGTTTTTTTTTTTGGCTGTGTAGATTTGAAAATATCGATATGTAGCGTACCATTCAGAATGTTTGTCAGATAGTCTCTGAGTTTAGAATGAACACGCGTGGTATGTCTGTATTCATCTAAATAAGCTTGCGAAATATTGATGCCACTCTCAATAGTCATGTGTATAATGTCTATATGACCTTTTAGTGCAGCAAATGATATAATAACCTCTATTAGGTATATATATACACTCAGGTTCATCAACTTTGATTCAAACACAAACCCACTATCCAGAGCAACAGATACCTTTTTATCTTTTAGTTTTAGCAGCAAACAGTTCAAGCTATAGATCTCACTATAATCTTTTACATGTTGGTTATTATGTATGCGCCACCTAGATATCTGATCACGCAATTGGTATTCATAGTTTCCCTGAGGTCTTTTCAGCTCTATTGTGCGCCCTTCCAATTCTATTGTTTGGTAAGCATGGTTAGTCCATCCAAAAGAGCCAATATTTACAACTTTGTCGGCAAATTTGCAGTAGTAGGCTCTTTCTTTTTGTCCATTGGTAGTGCATTCAACCACACACATTCCAATTAATCCTTCCATAACTTGTTCAAAACTGTATTTTAAACTTAGATCAAATATTGTGTTATAGTTGTTTTTTTTACTTTTTGCTATCAAGGAAATACACACGTTTTGATCTCGCAGCATATTGGTATAAAATGGCAGCCGTGAGCGCATAATATCACAAATAACATCACTACCAGTGAATTTGTTGAGAATATAAGATGAGACATCAAAACAGGGTTTTGAGGCACAATAAAAAGCTTTTGATACCATTTTAACGTTTTGGTTTTCTGCTAACATGTATATAGCAGATAGACAATCAATTGGAATTCGTTCAAGTATGTCATTGATTGTACCATATTGATATTGTGGGTCCATTTTGATAAAGTTGTCGAGTATTGGATATAATGTTTGTATAACCACCTGTTATTATTCTGAAATGTTGTGATATTTATCAAACTCGTTTACTCGCCTATAAATATCTTTGCACCTACATGTTTATTGCACCAAAACTATTGCATTTTATCAACCATAAAGCAGCGCAGCAAAGAAACATAAAGAAAACATACCATACAGGGTAGTATGTCTCGTTGCTTAATGTGTATAAAAAATTGCATGGATTAAGTAATAGAGCCGACAGTACCAAGTGATGCATGGATGTACTTCTCCCGCTTTACTTACTGGAAAACCCAAATGCACTAATTATAGAGATGAAGATAGAGAAACATTATTGATGAATTCCGCAGCTATCACATCTCAAACCAAAACACCAAATTAGTAAACACACAATTTCAGAAAATAAAAAAATAAAATGTAGCGTATATAGAATTAGTAGCAGTGCTGCGGAGTTTTATTCATAAGCACACACATGTAAATTACTAAGCACTAGTTCCAGGAAAAATAAAAAAAACTAAACTGGTTACAGTTTTACCCAAAATTAGCATCAGAGTATTGCAGTTATCATTGAGAGAGGTAGAGGGCAAAAATCTTCTTCAAAAACTCAACAGTGCTAGTGTTGCAAGCCGTGAACATGTAATAGGACTATTGATTAAAGTGATATAGACATACAAAGCATAATATCTTGAAGATACTACAAAATTATTGCAAAATAAAATAAAGTAGAACGAAACAAAACTAAACTAAACTAAATTAAGTAAAATCTAAATAAATGCTCAAGAAACAATGTTGTTGACAAGGCCAGACTGGATTTGCTGATTCCACGACAAGTACGAGTGATCGCCAAGTCTTCTTGGCCGGTAAAGGTGCCTAACAATAAACAAAATACCCAGCAAAATACATATGCCAGAAAACGCAAAATAGGTAATACCAAGGTTCGGATTTCTACCGCCAAGGAAATTACTAGAGGATAAAACAAGGAATTTTTCAGCCTTGATGGGAATGGTATCGAAATTCATTTCGATATTTATTTGATAGACACCAGTCTCCATTGTATCAACGTCGTTTCGCGAGTAGAGCTTCAGGAACGAAGGAAAGGCTGCAGGACGCATCCACACCATAAAGTTTTCGTCCTGGCTTAGGTCTGGAATGGAATTTGTGCTATTATATCCGTTGGGGTATCTGGCATCCCAGAACGGTGGTGGGAATACATCGGTGTTTTTGTAAGATGTTTTGCCATATCTATCCTTGTCATAACTCCAAGTGATCCCTGTTGAGGACATTTTATATTCTGCCGAAGAATCTTGTCCTTTGGGATTGGTCAGAATCGGACTGGAAAACGTATCGTTAAAAAGCGAGTTTGCAATCAATCCGCAGGGGTAGATTGGCTTTGTTTGATTGTTAATTGTTCTAGAGGCGAGAGGCTCACAGTCACCACCAGCAAGTTGGGAAATGGTTAATGCCTCTCCTTTGAGTTGGTCCGTGTTATAACTTTTGGCGTACATGCGGTTGTTTTGATAAAAATTGTTGAGTTTATAATACATCAGGATCGGGGGTTTCAGAGCAGTGGGGAGCTGAAACTGAATTGTACACAAATTCGTTTCGGGATTGTATTTCATTTGTGGGACAGAGGATGCCTGTGGCGATGCACCCTTAACTTTGATTTGATAGTCTTCCAATTTGAATGGACTATAGTCGATGCCGGTTGATTTGCAGTTTGTATAGTTAAATGTCATTTCAAAAACTCTAGAGGAGAAATAGTAGAGAATTCCGCCAATTGGGCCAAAGATCATGGCGAACGCAAAAAACATTGGGATAACTGAGCGGGGCGTTAACAGCGGCTGCCATGCCCTTAATCTCTGCTGTTTAAATGCCGTGTCTATTTGGTAAGCGTGGAATTTAATTTAACGAAACATTCTCTACTTTCCTTAGTTGGAATGGTGAAACAATTCGAGTTATTTTATAGGGATGATTTGGTCGGTAGGATTCAAAATATGAAAATATTATTGCTAAAACTTACTAGCTGGCCTCCTGCTCTTTTTAGTCTTTGGTTTAGCCATTGTTTATTCGCTTCTCAGAGGAAAGGGGTGGGAGGGTAAAGTAAATGATTTTTCGTTTGGTAATAGCTTGTAATATAGAATCGATATTTTTCAGAGGTATTGAAAAGGTAGTGTCCCAAATAGTGATTTATCAATCGTCGCTGGTAATGTTTTTTCGTTCAGAGATTATCGAGAATAGTGTTAGGGTTGATAAATGCTGTGAAATACTAGTTTCTGTTGCTATTGCCTGTGATTCTAAAAGTCGGTAATATACAATCAAATATTATTATTTCGTTTCCAAAAAACATACAAAAGGCAGAATGATAGCTAAACTTTTCTCTCATTTTAAATTTTTTTTTGGATGTTCGCTCTCAGGATTTTGCCAGTAATTAATTTATCAATGGTAAAATATAATATAAATTGGGGCAAACAAATAAATAAACAAGAAAAACTCCATCAATATGTGAAATGCAGTGATTTCATTGGAACAAAGCTAAAAATAAAGGATTATTTCTTGTACAGTTGAGAACAGCAAATAATAAAAATAAATGGTTGGTCGAGAAATCATTTGTGAAAAATTCAGTTTTGGCTGCTGGTTCACATTATTTTTTTTCTATAGATGCTTTTTCTGAAGGGCTTTTAATGGTGAATGAAAAAGCGGGATGGTCACAGCTTTCTGTTTACAAAGTGAGGCATGAGCAAAGACCAGTAGGCTGTAATTGTAAAGATGACTTTGAAGAAGGTGAGCCAGCACTATAAAAAGAAACCGTACTTGGTAAATACAAGTTATTAAAGATATTTCCAGAAATGGTCGAAAAGCATTGTAGTGGCTCAGGTCATATACTCACTTGAAAACGTGTTTACTTTACAAATAGTTTGGCTGAAATGTTTAGCTTGATTATCATAAAATGGAAGACATGTGTGGCTAGTTGGTTGGTTACTTAGTAAGGCGTTTGTTGATATCGTGATCAGCGGAGTATATATATCCTTTTTATAAACGATTTACACCTGTTCCAATGGTGCTATTTTACCATGGGGTTTATGATGAGTGAATTAGAAAGCAATTATTATTTTCCCTAGTATTGGAAAAAATGTAGTATAAAATAAAATTTGATGAAAACGACCATGATGCAGTTCAGTATATTCTACAAGAAATATGTATGATCCATACAAGCTCATTGATATGCTTAGACTCGAGCCAATTATGAAGAGTTCAAATTAGACTGGTGTACAACGAATAGCCTTGTTTGCCGAAATGAGAGATGCAGAAATCCGTTTCCACCTAGTTTTGTGGTGTATATCTCAAATGGACAGGTTGGTCTTTTAATGTTGGCATTTTCTCGAGTTTTTATTATTTATTATATATTTTTTGATCTTGTCCAAAATAGGCGTGGCAGGAATAGCAAGGTGCAAGTGTCGCCAATGATGCAGAAAATAGGTGCAAGTCGGTGATTTACGAATTCTGCAAGAATAATTGGGCAAGAGAAAAAAATAGGTCTGAAATACTGTGGGGAGGGAGTGAGAGGAGAGGAGAGTAGGTGCAAGTTTAGAATGAATGGAAAAAAAATTTTTCAAGCTTTTTGTGGAATGTAAAGAATGCTTGCAGAACCAAAAATAAAATAAAATAAAATGATAAAAGCGGACAAAAAATAGCAAATATTCATAGTGTGTGGACGGGGACAGGGACAAAAGTAAAGAGGGAAAAAACGACAAATAAAATGAAGGGGCGCGTTGGGATTTATGAAAGAGAAAGCCATTAAAAAAAATTTGCAAATGAGCACACAACTCACTTTGACTTTGGGAAAAAAAAAGAAAAGTCGGTGTTTTGTATTAGTCAATTGCTTGCGTACCAAAATATTACTGAGCCTGCTCCATTTTTTTTTGTTGATATTTTTGTTTTGAATTTATAAAGTAAAAGTAGATACAGAATAAGGACCACAGGGTTTCTACAGAATCCAATTTATTTTATAGATTATAGAACAAAATACCTTTAGATTGTACACTTTTCTTTAGGCTCCAAAATCTAAAACAAGAGATAAGGGTAGAACACACAAAAGAAGACCAAGTCAAATGAGTGGGGGATCGCAATTTGGTAATCGAATAAGCCTAATCTCAAAGAGCGGATTTCGGTATGTTGGGATTCTCAAGGATGTGAATGAGGCGGAACAATCCATCTCGCTTGTACAAGGTAAGATGAGCATAGATTGTTAAATATGGGTGTAGCAAGCAAAAGGTACGGGAGGTGGGTGTTAGCAGACAAAAACCAAAATATTGTGAAAAATGATGAAATAGTAAAATCGATGGGAACCGAGGGGCGTAAAGGGAATCCCAAAGAAGAAGTCAAGCCGTACGACCAGGTGTATGAGTTTGTAAAGTTTAAGGCGACTGATGTGATTAGTGTGCAGTTTGAAAACGATATTCCACCGCCACATTTACCAACACTTCCAGAAGATCCAGCAATATTGGGGGTAAGTATGAAATAACGGAGATGGGAGTATAGAGTAGAAAGTAGAGTGTAAGGCGTAGGAGGTAGGGAGGTGAAGAGAGCTGAATAAGAAAAATGAATACTAAAAAGTGAACTAAAACAATAATAGTCAGAGACAGAAAAGATCCAAGGAAAGACAGAAAGTGTACCAAAGAAAGAAGCAGTAGCTGAGGACAGCAACGAGAAAGAAGAGGAAAAGGAAGACGATAAAAAGGAGCAAGAAGAGAAAAAGGAAGAGGAGAAGGAGGAGAAAAAAGAAGGAGAGGCAGAGACAAAAGAGGAGACAGAGGGAGAGCAACACAAAAGGCCAGAGGGGAGAGAGTACCAACGGGCAGAAGGAGGCAGAGGGAGAGGAAGAGGTAGGGGAAGAGGCAGGGGAGACTTCCGCGGAAGAGGCAGAGGAGGATACCACGGCAGCAGAGTTGCAGTTCCGAGATCGGATTTCGACTTTGAGAGCAGCAATTCGAAATTCGACAAGGGCGAGTTGTTGAAAGAGCTTTCAAAGCTAACGGTTGAAGATGAAGAAGTCGAAGTCAAAGAAAGCGAGGACTTGAAGGACTTGTTGAAGAAGCCGGAGGAGTATTATGATAGGAAAAAGTCGTTTTTCGATGACATTTCGTGCGAAACAAAGGAGCGGTCGCATACTCAAACGCAGCCACCTCATCCTCGCCGCGAGCGAATTAATGAAGAACGTCGCCAAAATTACGAAACTTTTGGCCAGTCTTCAGTTCGTTTTGATTCATCTCGCTATCCTCGCGGAAGATATCACAGAGGCTCTGGACCTCGAGGTCAGGATTCTAGCTCTGGTGGGTACAAGACTCGCGGCAAGCCACGTCCTTCTTATGCCAGTGCTTTGTCATCCTGAGCTTTGCATCTTTTTTTCTTTATTTATCATGTTTTTTATTATCATTATTTTTAAGCCTAATTAAAGTACACTTGAAGTTTGAGAATGCGCCATTATATTTATACTTTTAATATTGTATGTACAGATTCAAGAATGTATATTTCGTTGTGTATTCTAATTCTGATCATATTTGCACAGTAAGTAGGAGTTTGTAACTGTGGTTAGTGTATAGTTATTTTCTTATTCTGATGCTTGAAACAGGTGCAAATAGTACAGCATGTACAGAGATACTGAGTGTACAAACCAAAATGAGCATTTTAGATGAGGCGAATGAGTCTGTCCAGTTGATCCAACTGGTTATGTGTACACTGGAATGTAACAAATAAAAATATTTTTTTTCAACTGTTTAGGGTTGAGGGATATGCGGAATTGTCAAAAAAACACCTGATGTTAGTTTATTAACTCAAGAATACAAAATCGCAATCAAAAAAGTAGTAAAAAAAATTTAAAAACGCTGAATAAAAATAGAGATGGGATAATAAAAATAGAGGTAAATAATCAAAAAGTTAATGTTACAACAACAATAAGATTAATAAAAAAAATAAAAAGAAAAACCCAAACTTGTAGTTGGTATATTATTATCTACAAAGGAATGATAATAAAAATAGCTGGTTTTAAATTTCCTTGTAAATCGTGACCAAAATATAAAATATATTTACAAAATAATAGAACAATAATATTAGAACGTAAATAAACAATAAATAAATAAATACATACATAAAAACGTACGTGTACAAGTGAATAAAGGAAGAGAAGAGAAAATGTCTCGTGGGGATACCAATTGGATAGATATTACAGAGTTTATTACACAGGTGGGGCATATTTTGGGACCCAAGGAAATTCTTCTGAAAAAGACTACATCCATCTTGAGCTTATCTTCAGCGATTGAAATCATGCATGAAAAAATGGATACGGGTTTAACCAAGCCGAGCGATTCTGTTCATATTAGCAGGTTGACCAACAGAATTAGTACAACCGACAAAAATACAACCTACAATCAAAGCGAAGGTCAAAATCAAAATCAAAATCAAAATCAAAATCAA
>LSSK01000241.1:11798-34199 GCA_001969505.1 Zancudomyces culisetae
TCAAAATCAAAATCAAAATCAAAATCAAAATCAAGGAAGGTTTGAGGATCAGAGTATACTAGACAATGATTCTGGAAATGGGGAGGCTTTGGATGTTAAAACAGTGCTATATATTATGGACGAATTGACAAAGCTAGAGATGCAATATTATTATGGAGATAGCTTGGCACAGACATTGTACAAGTGTGATTATTACCGGAGTAGCGAATCAGACTTTGTAAACTCAACCGATCCGTTGTTGAAAATCGTGCTATTAGGATTTGTACTGGCAACCGCCAATTGTGTAAACATGGTGATTGACGAGCTGGAAAAGCGCAACATATATGAAGAGGAAGATTTCAGTGTTCACCGGTACGAAATGCCGTACTGGAAGGAAATGCGGCCACAGACCCGGGTTATAACGGCGATACTTGCAGCACTCGAGTATATGAATAAGTTATTGGACAAAAGGGTGAATTACCGAGGTAATGATAAGGATGAAGGGGTAGTTGAGAGTGAGGGAGCAGGAAAATCCGAGTATGAAGGGTTGGAGGTTGAGAGTTTGAGTCTGAGTGAGGATGGTATGCAAAATATTGTTGGTGGGGTTACTACAGCTGGTAGTATGGGTGATTATAAAAAGCAGAAGGAGAAGGAGGAGGAGGAGGAAGAGGAGGAGAAAATGATCAAGGAAATAATCAAAAGATTGGAGATAAAGTTGGAGACGCTCAAGATATTTGAGGAAAACTATGGATTGGTGAATGAGATAATAGCACGAGAGCGATGGACACTTATAAACCAAAGAATTGAGCGAGTGATGATGATGATTGATGGGTTGGTATACTACAAATTCAACGAAGCAGGTGGAGATGGAGATAAAAAGGGGATAGCTTTAAGGGGAGGAGTACTTAATAGAAGAGTAGAGATGATATTGAATATTGATTCGCCAATTAAGAAAATCAAAGAAATAGAGAGTGCAGAGGCGTATGAAAAGTACAAAGTGATGATGGAGGATATTCAATATGTGATAAATAGTATGCAAGTGAGGGTTGAGGAAATAGAGGAATATTACAAGAGGTTTGGAACGGTGGGGAAAATCAACGATAAGAATAGGTATTGTAGATCGCTAATGCAGTCCATTTTAATGTGTAGTAGTAATGGTGAGAACAATAATAACCAAGGGTACGGGTACGGGTACGGGTACGGGGGAGGACCAGGAGGAAAACAGGAAGTGGAAGATGCAAATGGAATGTTGTTGAGAAAGTATAGTGTGACAGAGTATATAATTCGGGATATGATAAAGAAGCTGGATATGAGCAAGTATTTGGAGTGGACAGGGTCAGGTGGTGGGCAAGAAATGGGGCTGGTAAAGTTGGTCAAGATGGTTGGGCGGTATATTCCGATAATTTCGCAGGCAATAGTGGGGAATTTAAAGGTGTATGTTCACAATTCGAGTCGGCAAAGAAGGGTAAAGAATATACTGATAGGGGAAATAGATTTTATAAAGAGTAATTTGGCGAATTTGGTAGAAAGTGGTAATGATGAAAGAGAACGAGAAAGAGAAAGAGAAAGAGAAAGAGAAAGTGGACAAGATATGGGACAGATTTTAGTAGAGCAATATTTGTTGGTAAAGGAGGTTGAATTGATTAATCAAGTAATGCTGGAAGGGATAGAATTGGAGTTGTATATGGAATACGAATATTTCAAGATATTTTGGTATTTAAATATGAACTATAATACGATATACATGATAGCCAGTGGCAATAGTATTAGTAATAATAATAATAGTAGTAGTAGTGGTAGTGGTAGTGGTAGTGGTAGTGGTAGCGGTAGTGGTAGTTTTAATCCAAGAGAAAAGAGCAATTATAGATATGTAGAGGAAACAAAGACGTATTATATTCTGTCGAGTGTATATATGGTAATGTTTCTGGTTCTTGAAAGGCTCGAGATGATTCTACCGCCATATCCACCAACATTAATTGTGGGTCAAGAAGGTATTAACAAGGAAACGTTGGACAAGTCACAATTTTATTTACGGTTTCGAAACTTTATTACATTATCAAATCCAGCACCAATTATAGTTCCAAACTCAATTCCAAATTCAGTTATAAACATAAATATTGTTCCAAGGTATCAACAATATATGGCAGATTACAATTATTTATATAAAGAATCCGAACCATCACAATTATTAGAATATTGTAGAAACCATTTGAGTAACTTGATAAGTTCAAAGGAAGGAATATTTGAATTGGGAGGAGTAGGGGTAGGAGCAGGAGTAGGAGCAAGAGATATTTTAAAGGAAAAAGTTAGAATAGGACTTGGAATAAAAAAGACATGTATAGTCAATGTAAAAGCAGTAACTTTATTGCTAGATACTTATAATACCAATACAGCGAATATACAAAAGAAGAAGAATAAGGAGAAGAATAGGAAGAAGGATATTGTTAGATTGGATAATAATTATAGTAGATACTGGCCTTGTTTGATTTTAGATTTATAAATAACTGGAACTGATTAGGATAGTATTAATATTAATATTAATGATTATAATGATAATGATAATAATAAATATTCATATTCATAATAATAATATTATATATATTTTATAGATATATATAGATTTCAATATATATAGATTTAAATTATATAGATTTGATATATATATAATATAATTAATATAATATAATATGATATAATAAACAAGAAAAAAAAAAGGGAAAAAGAATTAAAATCAGTTTTGGTTATTCTCACCAGTAGTATTAGTATTAGAGTTAGAGTTGGAGGTAGTAGCGGCAGTGCTAGTGTTAGTGTTAGTGGTAGTGGTAGCGGAAGGGGGATAACCATTTGGATCAGAAAGAGCCAATTGTTTGTAATATTCAGCGTATTGAGCGTATTCAGGATAAGAAGCGTATTGAGCATAGTAAGCAGCGTATTGACTATTTGTCCATTGAGTAGCAGCAGTAGAGGCAGCAGTAGCAGAGGCAGTAGAGGCAGCAGCAGCAGTGGTAGTAGAGGCAGTGGTGGTGGTAGCAGAGACAGTGGAGTTTGGATTGTTTGAATCAACAGAAGTAGTTGATTGTTGTTGAGGATTTGAAGAATATTGAGAGTAATAAGCAGCCCAAGCAGCATCATTAGAAGGATATTGTTGTTGTTGTTGTTGTTGTTGTTGATAGTTATAATTGTAATGTTGTTGTTGTTGTTGTTGAGGATAATGATGTTGTTGTTGGTTTTGTTGATGAGAATAATAATTTTGAGAACGATTATTATAATTATTTCTATGATGATGATGACCATGTTGTTGATTTTGTTGTTGATAAGAAGATGAAGATGATGGAGAGGTTGCAAGGTTTGGAGGAACAGTTTTGTTAATATTATTGTCGTTATAAAACTGTTGTTTAATGGCTGGAGTAACATTAGGAATCTGCATAATTCGGTCTTCTATCAACGTCTTGCCAAGAGCAACAGCAGAAGGTGAGCCGCTGACGTGGAGCGTCTTTGTGTTTGTGACTGTGTTGAGTTCTTGGTTGAAATACATTCGACAGTTTGCTTGTGCTTTCAGTTGGTTTATACTTTCTCCTCCTTTATTATTATTATTATTTTTATATCTCGGGTTAGTTTAATATTTATAAATATAAAATTAAATTAAAAAAACTTACTTTTTCCTATTAACAGTCCAACTATGCTCGCTGATATTTCTAATGACTCCGTCACTATGTCGCCATTCTGCTGGTTTGGTCCATTGTTGTATCCTCCTCCTCCTCCTCCTCTATATCCACCTTGTGAATTTGGTCCTCTGCTTGATTCATGAATTGGTGGTGGCTGGTATTGCTGTTGATGTTGCTGTTGGTGTTGGTGTTGGTGTTGGTGTTGAGAATAGTGTTGTGGCTGTTGTTGTTGTTGAGAATAATGTTGTGGCTGTTGTTGTTGTTGTTGAGAATAGTGTTGTTGGTATTGTTGTTGGTATTGTTGTTCTGTAGCTCTACTTTCATTATTATTTGATTCATATCTTTCTCTTTCTCTTTCTCTTTCTCTTTCATCTTGTCGTTCTTCTTTTAAAAGTTCGATTTCTTTGATTTCTCCAACTACCCTTTCCATTTCGTCTTTGACTTGCATCACTTGCTCTGTACTTGTTCCTATTATTGTCACTCTTCTTTCTCCCTCTTCTCCCTCTCTCCCTTTTTCTTTTTCTTCCTCTTTACCCACTACAATTTCTACTAAAAATCTCTTTTCAAGTTCTTCTACTTTCTCTCCTTTACTCTCTTCTCCCTCTCCACCAACCAATTCCGCAAGTCTATCTTCCGCAACCAAAACTATCAGCTTGACTTCTCCTCGGCCTCCTTCTCTTCTCCGTTTTTCGTTCCTGTCCTCTTCCCTTTGTTCATCTCGCTGTTCACTATCTGTTCTGTATTCTTCTTGGCTTGTCTTTGACCTCTTTGTTCGTTCATAATAATCTGCACTATCTCTTTCTCGCTCTTCTCGTGCTTCCTCTGAACCTTCATCTTCATCCAATTTACGTTTATTTCCTCCATTGGAATTACTGGACGTACTTTCTGTTTGATCTATTTTGATTAAAATTTTTATACATATCAATAAATACATCCTTATACACATATAACCTCATCAATCTCTTACCTTGTTCTAATCTCTTTAGCTTCATTTTTTCTGCCAAAAGCTTGGCCTTTGCTACTGCATCTTTGATATCTACGGGTTTTTCTACCCGGTTCAATGTATCTGGTGGTGGTACCGCGCTATATTCCCCTGGCATCTTTTGTTCTTTTCTTTTAGATTATTTATCGATTCTACTATTTTTCTTGTTTGCAAAATCACCTAAATATATAATCACAAGTATAAAAAAGTTTTAATCTTTATTTTTAGTATTTATATTATAATTATATGTATTATTATAATTATTTCAATTTTGTACAAGTCTTTTGCATTAAATCACTATTACTACTACATTTTCATCCTCTCCTATAAATGCCTATTAAAACCCCCCCCAACCTCCTCAAGTCAATTACAATCAAGAAAAACATGAGAAAAAAAATTTTTTCTTCTTCTGTTTCTTTTTCTTTTTTTCTTTTACTGTTTATCTTTTTAATGTCTTGTGATTTACCAAAAACAAAATCATTGTGTGATTATCAACCAATAAACATAAAGAAAGAATTTATGTAAATGATATATATTACCTAATAAGAAATATACCCTTTTTTCTTTTTCTTTTTCTTTTCATATTTTTTTTTGATACGTGCCGTGTTTGATTTACAAAAAGAAAATAAACACTTCTAGTTAATATAGAATTATATAAAAGGATAAAAATGAAAAACAAAATATTTACACATGTAAAATGTAGAGTGTAAAAATAAAAGGAGAGAAGAGAAACTTAGAAAAGTTTAAATCCATCATCAACTCTAACAGTATCATCAACATTGGCATTCGATGCAGTTTGTTGTGCTGATGCCAAAGCCGAGCTGGATCGTTGCTGCCCAAGAAGAGTGGAAAACAACTCACTGATCTGCAGTTCCGTCCATGCAGCAGTAGGTGCTGCTGTCGCTGATTCACTAGTTCCAGCAGTGCTGGCAAGAAGATAGGGACCTTGTTGAGGTGACATAAAGCTTTCAAGCTTTGGATGAACGTGATATCTGATTTTTCTTCCTTTCGAAGCTTTTGTGTCTACGTTTTTGTTTTTTTTCTTGGCTTTCCCATCGTTTTTGTTGTTTGCTGCAACCCACCCAAGCCCGTGCAATGCCAGTGCGTTTGATGTCGAGTCTTCTGAATTGTTTGTCTTGCTGTCAATAAGTTCACGCAGAATTGATTGGTAGAAATCAAGATCATCAAATATTCCGGTATTGTTGCCACTTTCAGCGTTTTCTGTCTCTTCTGAATCTCCTTTATTATTTTTAATTTCGGTTTTGGTTTCAACAAAATCATAATCACTTCTTGCTACTCTTGTTCGTTCTACTAATCTTTGTTTATCTGTTAAAACTTGGTTGATTTGTGCTACTATGTTTTGGTTAAACACTTTGAGCTTTTTGTTGTTTAAAACTCCTGACGATATTTGCACTCGATTATCCCATTTTATCAACGATTCGTCCCGATACCCCTTGAATTTCTTCCTGTTGAACTCCATTCGCCCCCATAAATCATCTACCAGTTCATCCACATTCTGACTACTTTCATTTATATCTACAACTTGCTTACTAGCTGGTCGTTTTCTACCTTCCTTGTTCATCTTTTCAACGCCACTATCCTTGTCCATCAACATTTCTTGGATTTCAATTATTTGGTTTACCCACTGTCCAATACTCTTGATCGCTTCACTCTTCTCCTTTATCATTTTCTTTGCTCCACTATCCTCTTTTTCTTCTCCACTAGGTTTATATGGAAGTTCATTTGCCATCTTGACAACCTTTTGTGTTCGAATTCTCAAATCCAAACAACTTTCCCATAACTTTATCTGGTTAATAATGTTTTCTCCCTTTGTAATATCTGATTCTGCCATTCTCCTGCTTTCCTCTCTTTGTTTTTCCTCGTTTTCTCTAATAAACTCGAGTTCTTTTTTGATTTTTTCCGCCTCACGATCGTTTTCATCACCACTATCTTCCCCCTCCTCACTATCTTCCCCCTCCTCACTATCTTCCTCTTCCTCACTATCTTCCTCTTCCTCACTATCTTCCTCTTCCTCACTATCTTCCTCTTCCTCACTATCTTCCTCCTCCTCCTCACTATCTTCCTCTTCCTCACTATCTTCTCCTTCTTCTCCCTCGTCACTACCCTCACTCTGTTCCATTTCAGAATCTTCATTCATCCCCCCGTATATATCCTTTCGACTTCCTTTAACCCCCATATACTTCTTGTCTGTGATTTCCAAATCCAAATCTTTTCTCAACTTGCTTTCATTTACTTTTACATAATGAGCCCTATTTTTTTGCAATATTCTTTCCCTTTTCTCATCAATTTCCGAGCCTGATTCCGAACTTTGTGAATCGTTTACATTATCTATATCTAGACCCTCAATATCCACGTCTATTTTTATATATTTTTTAATTTTAATCATTAATATCCGGTTTAGAATCAATAAAATCATTTATTCAATTTTTTTGGACAACCAAGTTGGTTGAAAAATATAATAACATTATAAAGGGCTTGTAGCTGCTTATGGCTCACCTTTTGGACCGACATCAACCTCTGCCAGCTTTTTCAAAAGTATCTTTTTCTTCATTTTGGTTTTCTCAAACAAGGTTTTTAGCTAAGTCTACTGTTATTCTAATTAAATAGCTATTTACTATATATATATTATTTTGCTATTGTATTTGTGATGTTTAATATTTTTTTATTTGATCCAAGTATAAATCATATTTATTAACCATGTAATTTCTTGTTAATGTTGAGACAAAAAAAATTTTTTTTTTTTTAGTGTTGTAGGAAGTATTACCAACAAAAATCGTAACTATATTTTTTGCACTTTAGCAAGAAATCAGCTGAATTGTATTTACCAAGTTTGTCCAGGGCGAATACTCCTGCAAATTTATCATTATTTCCTTAAAATGCCTTCCTCCCAAAACTCATCAAAATTGCAATATTAATTTTAAATTCTAGGAACATTTTAATAGCTCCACTAATTATTTTTTTTTTGTACTCAACTCGACTTGTTTCCAAATATTACAATATAATAACCCGTATAAATAAACACAATAATGTCAGAGGAATTCGAAGCAAACATCAAGAAGAAGCCGACAGTGTTGCTTGTCATTGGAATGGCTGGTTCCGGAAAGACGACCTTTGTTCAAGTAATTTGCTTTATTTTTTCGTTATATATATTTTTTGCATTGATAAATGAAGAATGTGTACTAAACCAAATGTATAAATAATATCTACAATTGAAATATACAAGTGTGATATTAAAGGTAACTTGAAGAACTTGCTAAATACTTCAATAGAGAATAAACTCATATCTGAGCCAACAGAAAACCCCACCATACTTGATCAATCTTGATCCCGCAGTTACCAAGGTGCCATACCCAGCAAATATCGATATTAGAAAAACAGTCAATTATAAGAATGTTATGAATGAGTAAGTACAATTTCTTAAATTTCTTGTTCTTGAAAACCTATCCGAATCTTTCATCAAGTAACACCCTACCTCACACCCCCCCCCTCTTTTCCCCTACTTCAATATTGCAACAAAAATAAAACAAAGCTAAATGATAAATTTTATAGATTTGATTTGGGACCAAATGGAGCAATTATGACTTCATTGAATCTGTTTACAACCAAATTTGATCAAGTTTTGGATATTGTTGATAAAAAGGCATCCGAACTAAAGCAAGTATTATACCTACACATGATATATTTATTATCATTAACACCACCACCTTCTATTTTCGTTTGCTTTTATTTTTATATATTTTTCTGAGAATTTGGAATTTAACCCTTGTGCATGTTACTTTGAACATAGAAATGTGGTTATTGATACACCAGGACAGATAGAAATATTTACATGGTCGGCTTCAGGGTCTATTATAACGGATACATTGGCATCGAGCTATCCCACGGTAGTAGTGTATATAGTTGATACGACAAGAACGGAAAATCCAATGACGTTCATGTCAAACATGTTGTATGCTTGCAGGTAAAAACTGGTCGATAATAACACTTTTAAG
Source organism: Zancudomyces culisetae (assembly GCA_001969505.1). Taxonomy (NCBI): domain Eukaryota; kingdom Fungi; phylum Kickxellomycota; class Harpellomycetes; order Harpellales; family Legeriomycetaceae; genus Zancudomyces; species Zancudomyces culisetae. Next base: position 20,438 of record LSSK01000241.1, read on the forward strand.
CATAAACTGTAACAAAATTACAAAATTGTGGTAATAAATGTACAAATAATAAATGTAATGTATAAATGTAGCATATTGTATAAGAGTCAGCTTCCATTTATATTGGTGTTCAACAAGACGGACATAGTTTCGCATCATACATATGTCGAATGGCTGCGCGACTTTGAAAAGTTCCAGGAGGCATTGCAAATGCAAGAGGAATCGTATCTGAATTCGTTAATGAATTCCATGTGTCTAGTCCTTGAAGAATTTTACAACAATTTGAATGTTGTTGGAGTATCTTCGCATACAGGGATGGGTATTGATGAGTTTTTTGAAAAGGTTGATGTGGCAAGAAACGAATTTTTCAGGTATTTATCTCTCCTCTTTACTTTCTATTTTTTTCTATATACTTTTTGTATCATTTCACAATGATAGATTGGGTTATTATGTATTTGTGAGAGATACTATAAGCGGCATGTATCATTTAATAATGTATTTGTATTTGTATTTATACTTAGTGATTATCTACCAAGTCTATTAAAGAAAATCGAAGAAAGGGTAAGAAACTTTGAAACATTTTTGGATTCCTAAATGGTGATATGAATTTACTTTATATATTTAATTGTGTGTACGTGTGTTTGAAATAGGAAAAGGCAGAACAACAAGATAAACAAAGGCAATTGCAACAGCTAATGAAGGATATGGAGATACAGGAAAAATAATACAGTTTCAAAACTGGAAATTTTGGCTTAGTTTTGAAATATCTACTTTGACGTTTGTTTTTTTATTGTTTTTTTGACATTTTGTTTTGATTATGAAAATAAATAAGCTGTAACTTGGATTTGTTGTTAGACTTGTGGTGTTTTAATATAGTCAAAGATTATAAAAGTTTCTATAATGTATAAACTAAAAGATGAAAGAAGGTGATCCTCTTGTGTATATTGTTTATTTGGATTTATATTATGAAATAATTAAGTTATAAAAATAAATTATAAAAATAAAAATAAAAAAAATTCAAATTCAACCAAACTCAACCAAAGTAACCAAGGGGTTTGTTTTTAATTTTTTTTTTTAAAGGCACAATAAAAAAAATTTTTTTTCTTTGTTACCCTGCTAAAATTAATCAACCAAACTAGTAAATAAAGGTTGTAGAGTAAAAAGAAAAAGGACCACAAATCAAAAATATTGTAATCAAATTGTAAATTCAAGATTGAATAGAAAAACGCAAGAACCATTGAACAATTGGATTAGAAAAACGAGAACAAGATGTATCAGGACAATTTTGAAGACGAACTTACGGGATACATCAACGTAGATGTAGTGGCAGATTCATACGCAGCGATGGATGAATATGTTGATGGAGAGGTAGCAAAGGAGCTCGAGGAAATGAAGAAACAACAAAAACAGCAGCGATATGAAAAGGCACAGGAACAGTTGCAGGAGGGAGTAGAGCAGATTCCAGCGCAAGTTCGAGATTTTATACAGTACTTTAGCCGAACAATTGACCAGAGCAATATAGGGAAGATTACGCATATATACGAGTACCAATTCAACAAGATGAGCGAGAAATTCTATAGCAAAACATCGTGGCCAGAGGCAAAATACATTGGGGAGCTAGTTAAGGGAAACGAGATATTTTTGATATTGTACAAGGAAATGTACTTTAGACATATATACTCACATCTGCAGCCAAGCCTGGAGGAGCGAATCATGTCGTTTGACAACTACTGCGACTTGTTCAACCACATTTTGAACTCGGAGAAGCCGGTAGAGCTGGAGCTGCCAAACAAATGGCTGTGGGACATTATTGATGAGTTTATTTACCAGTTCCAGAGCTTCTGCACGTACCGAAGCAACCTGAGCAAGAAGGCAGCAGATACTATCGAGGTGTTGAAGAACAACACGGCAGTATGGAACACACACAGCGTGTTGAATGTGCTGTACAGCTTGGTAGCCAAGTCGAAAATCTGCGAGCAATTGCAAGCAAGCGTCAATGGACAAGACCCAACAGTGGCAGCAGGCGAGTACGGAAACTGCTCGCTGTACAAAATGCTGGGATACTTCAGTCTGGTTGGGCTGTTGCGTGTCCACTGCATGATGGGCGACTACACTCTTGCGCTGCAGAGCCTGGAGAACATTGAGCTTGGAAACCACCGTGCGCTGTTTACTCGCGTTCCAGCCTGTCACGTGACTCTCTATTACTACGTCGGCTTCTCGTACTTGATGATGCGCCGCTACTCCGACGCCACCCGCATCTTTGCCAACATTCTTACCTTTATTCTGCGTACTCGCCAGTACCAGACCCGCTCGTTCCAATTCGACATTGTCAACAAGAAGGCTGACCAGATGTATGCGCTTATGGCTATCTGTTTAGCTCTCTCGCCTACTCGTGTTGACGAACAAATCCACTCTCATCTCCGTGAAAAGTATGGCGAGCAACAGTCTCGCATGCAGCGTGGTGGCGATGACTCTCTAGCTACTTTCCAGGAACTGTTCCTCTATGCCTGCCCCAAATTCATTTCTCCAAATCCTCCAAACTATGACGCTTATCTTTCTTCTCTCTCTTCTTCTACTGCTAATCCAAATCCAACCACCTCTACCTCTACCTCTACTTCTACTTCAAATCCTGATACTTCAAATCCAAATTCCAATGCCAATCAAACTTTCAACCGCTTTGAACTTCAGGAATTCCAAATGAAAATCTTTATGCACGAAGTCAGTCTCCAACTCATTGTCCCCACTCTTCGCTCATTCCTTCGTCTTTACACCTCTATGAAGCTCGACAAGTTGGCCTCTTTCCTTGACATTTCTCCTGCCGAACTCCACACCCAACTCCTTGTCTTCAAGCAACGTGCCTCCCAGCTAAAATGGTCTGGTGGCCCCAACTTGCTTGATGGCCTTCCCTCCAGCATTGGTGATTTGGGCTTTGCCATTGATAATGATGTTGTTTATATTGCTGAAAACAAAGTTGGTCGAAAGTATGCTGATTGGTTTATTCGCAATTCCGCCAAAATCGGTGATCTTGTCAAAAACCTTGAATCCAATTATCTATTGCCTTCTTCAACCGCTTAATTTCTCCCTTTTTCCTTTTCCTTTTCCTTTTCCTTTTCCTTTTCCTTTTCCTTTTCCTTTTTATTTATTTATTATTGTTCTTTTTTTAAATTACTTTTCTCCTCTTTACTTTAATCAAATAAAATGTTGAGTATATCAGACTTGAAAAATGAAGACTACCCAGAGACCGAAGATTTGGTTGTTATCGATAAAATGGTTCTTCAACACCATACTAATCCCGACTTGATTTCAATGGTAAATTTTCTACTTTTTCCTTTTCCTTTTCCTTTTTGTTCCTCTCTTCATCAATGTTGTTTTTGTTTTTGTTTTTGTTTATTTCTCTTTTAATATTTTAATCTTGTTACACATTCACTTCAACACAAACACTAACACTAACAGCTTTCTATTCATTTCTATTCTTTTATTTTACTTTTTTAACTAACAAAAAAAATAAATGATTTCACCAAAAAGGTTATGCATCATCAAAAGGACAACCCCAAATTCCGGTTTCTCTATCCAAACAACAAATATCATAAACTCTACCTATTCAAACTTCAAAACTTTAATTCTCAACTGTACTATTATTCCGATTTTATCAATATTAACCCAAAGCATTGTCTCGACAAACTAGTCAATTTCTATTCTTCTTACCACACCATTTATCCACCGAACCAACAAAAACAACAACAACAACAACAATTAAATATTAATTCAATTCTAACTTTTGTGATTAACTTGAATCCAAAGCTTGATCCTGTTAGCGATTCCGAAATAGTACAGGTAACCTCATTTTATATTTTTTTCTCTTCTCTTGTTTTATTTTCTCTCACATTTGCTTGCGTTGAATTTTTAATATCAAGATAATTCTTAACATATACTAATACTTCTCACTAAACAAAATAATTTATTTGTAACTCTAGAATATCCTCTCTTTAATCCAATCCACTCTATTTCAAGAAGACGAGTATGTTTGTTTATTGTATTTCATTGCCTGTGTATTATCATGGAAGAACACCGAATCTAGTGCTAACAGCACCAACACTTCTGTAACAAATACCACCTTAATTTCAGAGTTTGTGGTTTCTGTAACCCGTCACATGTAACCCATCTAATAAACTACTTTTATTTTATTTTATTTTATTTTTTATTTATTTATTTTGACTCTTCAACACTTTATTTTACGAAATAACATCAACTAAACATGACATAACTTTATAGAATCCATCTGTTTTCTCCAAACCCCAATTCACGAATTGCAGAAAGTATGTTGCCACTACTACTTGCCCTCCAGTCATTTAATATCGATGTTGGCTTATTACTAGACAACTTTGCTCCAGAGACTGTGGCTCGGTTAAGTACCAATCTATTGGCTCCAAATCTGATAGATTTACCTCCAGCTAGGTTTAAATCAATCGTTATAAACCCAAACCTACAACAACAACAACAACCGTTTCTCTACCATCAGACAATTCCTCCTCCCCCTCCTCCATTTCCTTTCCCTCCTCCGCCTCCTTCATCTCTACCCCTTGACCCACCACCACCACCACCCCCACACTTACAGTTCCCCCCTCCTCCTCTTCCTCCTCACATTCTTCATCATTATCCTCCTTCTCAACCTATAGATCCTCCACTTCTTCAACCGCCACCACCACCACCACCTTCACTACAGCCCCCTCCTCCTATTCCTACTAAAAAATACCACGATTTACCTGCCGCTCTAATGATTCCATCCATAAATTCATCCAACTCTCGCTATACTCCTATTGATCCCAAAGTCATTGAAGATGTATCGACTATCAAATCGATTGAATCTCAACCACTCTCTGTTGAACTTACTGCTGCTCTTGACCAGTTTTACTCTGACGTTAACCTTATTTTTCGAAGGCCAGAAGACTCTGATGATCCAAAATCAGATATAAAACTCATATACGACAAAGAGGGTTGGGACCTTGAAACTTTATACCAAATTATTCCATCTTACTCCTCCTCCCCCTCCTCCTCTTCACCTCCCTCCTCCTATTATTCTTCCTCTCGTTCTGTATCTCCACATAGATCACATTCTAGTCAAAAATATAGATCAAAATCAAAATCAAAATCAAAATCAAAGTCAAAGTCAAAGTCAAAATCATCACAATCTTCATCCAAGCCCAAAAAATCTGCTGCCATTCCTTTTAATTATTCTTTACTAGAAAACCCTTCCTCCACTTCTGCTTCCACTTCAGCTACTGGTGCAAATGTGAATACTCACATTGCATCATCTAACGTAGGCTACAAATTGCTTGAAAAGTTTGGTTGGTCCAAAGGCCAATCACTCGGCTCCACATTCCAGGGCATTGTTGATCCGATTTTGCCCTCTTCAGGTGCTTCTGCTTCCGCTTCTGCTTCTGTATCTGCTTCTGTATCTACTTCATCATCATCCAGAACTTCCAATTCAAACAATCGTAACGAACGCCACAGACCTTCCATTTCGACTTCTTCACAGTCTAATGATGATGCTTATTCAAAATATCGATCTACTCTTGTCAAATCATATGGCCGGTCTGGACGATCCTCCAAATCTGGAAAATAGTAGCCCTCTCTCCTTCTCCCCCTCCTACTTGTGTTGTTTTATCAATTTATTATATCATGTTTTTCTCTATACTATCATTATATTTTCTCTATTGTATCGTTTAACAATTTGTAATAAATTCAATCAATTTTCATTATAATCTTCTCGTTCGCCCTCCTCCCCTCCTTGCACCTATTAATCATTATTTCATGATTGAAAATTGATTCTTTTTACCTCTTCTAAATTATTATAGTAATACTGGACTCGAATGTATAAACCTTAAAATCTTGATAACTGGTACAGGGATTTTGTTTGTTATCAATATCGCCATTTCATTAAAGTTACAATAAACAAAAATAATTTAGATATACTCAACCACATAATCAGAACCCTGGTGGTATTTCTATGCGCACTTCCCCCCAAATTTTCACCCTCACTTTTGTTCGTTTTATCAAAGTCTAGTCAAACTCCAGTAAAGTACAATTTCATCTACGATTTTCTTTTTTATCTAGCAAAGGAGTTTTTATAATACACGAACAAAAAACCAGTCAAAAATCATTAAACGCTATATTATGAATAACTTTACAAATTATAACTATCAAGTGACCCCCATGTACATTATGAGTGTTTCCACGACCGCTGGACAGCATAGAGACCTGATGTTTTATTGCGATCAGAAAAGATCGTATAATGCGAGGTATCAAAATCTTCAGAGTTACAATCCCCCTGAGGACGATAGTTTGGGTAAAATTCAAAGTTTCGTATAAGGATGGCCATCACCAACTTGATTATGGCCACCGAATACAATCTAGCAAGGCAAATACGGCCTCCGGCACCCCAAATCAAATTGGCCAATGAGGCATCAGAAAGCTTCATTCCAAGACGAATATGCCGCTTGTAGTCGAAGCTATTTGCGTTGGGTCCAAATAGTTTTGGATTTCTGTTGTGTGCTTGGATGTTAAAGCCGATATATCCACCTTTGGGGATAGTTACACCATTCGACATTACCACATCTTGAGTTGAAATACGAAGCATAAATACCTTTGCGCCTGACATTCTGAAACACTCTTTGATAAACGCATCAAGCAATACCATGTTATCCAGCATCTCAAACGGAATATGTGTGGATCCATTATTCATCTCAATTAGTGAAAGTTGTTCGTTGAGTAACTCCTTGCACACGTCGGGTCGTAAACTCAGCTCTACTATCAGACTATATAACCTATTCGCCATTATCATTATCCCCGATTCTATAACACGTTGAAGTTGGAATCCCATTTTCACTACATCCTCCTCTACATAATTGCTATTATCCACCAAGAACTGAATTATATCCATGGGTTTGCCAAATTCGGGCAAATATTTCCTACGCTTTGATTCCAGCTCAATGTATTCGTATATGTAGTTTTGACCTATATCGCCATTTTTGAACAATATGGTATAAAATTTTGCGTTATGTGGATCAGGAGAAGTACGATCCATCGATTTTAAGAAACAGTCTACTAGCTCTTTATCCTTAATCGCATATGGTCCCAAATATCTAAATATGACCGCGTACTCCATTATTACACATGTCAACTTTTCTAGACTCGTTATTTCAATCTGGTTATCCTTATATCTTTTTCCCGAATCCTGCACTCCCCTAATTATTACTTCCTCTAAGCTCGGCTGTATTGCAGAAATCGATTCTGGCAGGTCAACATACGACGTAAAGTATGTCAAGTATCTCGCTAGCAATGTTTCTCTTGCATGCCCTCCCCTTGTCATAGCTATTAACTTGTGATATATCATGGGTCTCGCTTGGTTGATATTGAATGTTTCATCAGGAATCATGGTGAACTCGTTTGAAAATTTACCACCTATTAACAGAAACTTCGAATTTTCGGATAAAGCGACTATACTATTGTTCATCTTTTCTCCCAAAAGATGCTTTCTGGCTTTTTTTGAATCCGTGCTAAGCTTTGAAACATCACAAAAAGGACTATACACTTTTTTAGTTCCATATGGCATCGCAAGCTCTTTTAGAGTCGTTTTAAACTTCTCAATTACACCAGTATAAAGCACAGATATCACAAATTTAGCTCGTAGCAGAGTGAATACAAGCTTCCATATCCAAATATCGCCAAAGAAGAAGACTGGATCTAAGCCATATAGCACTGCAATGATTACGATTAGATTTATCGAAATATGAACGTAAACGTTGTCCAATATGCTCTCTCTCACTATTCCCACAAAATCTATGGTCCCAATTACCCAATTGACCGTGTTGAGTATATAAATTAGTAGAAATATCATTTTAGCTTGCGTATTTTATTTTTCCAACAATCATTGCTGATTGTGCAATAAATACCAACAGGGTTGATATATCTATTTTATACCCTGAAGTCTCCGCTTATAGCCTCAGCTTAAAAGCTGGTTGGGTTTATAGTATTATAAATATTCCTCAAATACCTATGCTTTATTTATTCCTGGCCTTTTTTTTTTGACAAAAATGGGCATAATTTTTTATTATAATCACTTTAAACTGTAAAATTATTCAATAAACATTCAAAATATTCCACAAATAGTATTCAATTTTAATAATATAGAGCTATTTTGGTCATTATTTAGTAAGTTTATGTAAAGAACTAGGGTCTAGGTGAAAGTGTGAGTAACTGTGAAATTAATTGAAAAGGTCGCAAGTTATATAAGATGTTCAGTTGAGCCTATGAGTGGGTTTACTTTTTTTTCAATTAATTTTGTTCTTATTTACAATTGGGATATTGGTATAATTCCCACAATTTTTATTGGCCTTGTTATCAAGACATTTAGATATTTGTTGATTTGTTGATCATTGTCGAGAGATCTAGATATTTGAAAAATGGAACTGAACTGGGAACTAAGTTCTAGGCTGAGTGATTATTTAGCCATTAATATCTACAATCAAAAACTTTTTTCCTTGATTTTCGTATTTTCTGATTAGTAGTGTAATACAACACTATTTCCTTTTGAAAATGCTCTAACTAATTGAGGAATATATCTAATAAATCAGCTCCAGTGTCAACTTTTTAATTTTTACATATTGTCCTTATTCAAAACACTTGGGAGGTTTAGTAAAATAGCTGACTTTGATGCATCCAATCATGGTATCCATTTATTTTGTGTTGATTTTCTACGTTGTAAATCAATATGCTAAAGATAAAGATTAAATTACACAAAATCTCTTGTTCATCAGTGACTATTAGTTCAATTGTTTAGCCCTATTTTTTTTTGTAATTATTAAGGTTGGGATATTGTTTTTTAATATTATCTAGCAGAAAAACAATTAGTAATAAAATAGTCAAAAACAAACAAGTAATAACCCAAGGTGGGTAAAAGATAGTCAAACCACCAACTCATAGCAGAGTTGAATCAGGGTTGCTACTTTATAACCCGAATAACATCAATAATAACGAGTGACTTATTGATTATATTATTAGATAATTGTGTCTAACAGTATATTGATTTTTTCACTATTCTAAAAAACCATAGGTGTGTCAGAATTTATTTTCTACTAGAATTTGCTCACATTCACAAATTTCCAGAATGTTTACTTTAGATTGCTACATTTTGAAAAAGCACAATTAGATTTTTGTCTATTAGATTGTTTGCAACTTTCATTATCGATTCCCTGTGTGCACTTACGTCAGCGCCATACTTTATCAGCAAATTGACTATCTCCACATTTTTGTGATCAATCGCCTCTTTCAATACATAGTCCCTTTTTACTACAAAGGTTGGGTTTCTTTCCAGCAGTAGTTTCAACATTTCTAAATTATTGTTTTAGCAAGCCTGGATCACTCCACTTTTATATCCTTTTTCTATTTTTTCTCCCTTTTCATATAACAGTTTTAAAATCCCCATGTAGTTACTCTTGTAAGCCTGGAAAACATAGTTTCTAGTACTGTTTTTTATATGTGTAGTATCCTTCAAAAGCAATTTAACTGCTACCTTGTCTTTTCTATAGCACATTGAAGTAAGTATGAATCACTGCCAATTCCAGGACAGCAATTCAACATCAATTCCAGCGTTTCAATATCATCTGGATCAAAATAGCTTGTAATCTCGTACGATTCTCTTTTCACTTTTGTACCATGCCGTAGCAAAAGCCAAACTATTTCAGTATTTTTTGTTTTGAGTGCTGTTTCTAGGAGACAATTATTAATTTTAACACTTAGTCCATTTTTCAAATACACCTCAACCACATCAATGTTTACCAATTGTACGGCATAACTAAGAGTTTTATAATTATAATCGAGATCAATTCTATAAGTTAGCAGTAATTTTAATATTTCAGTATTGTCTACTGCAACTTCTGCCTTTTTCCCATCCAACAGATTGCCATTCTCGATGGGCTTGCCGCTATCAAGCAGAGTTTTGACAAGTTTGTATTTTTCTGGATAGGCAGTGATTTTATGGCTCCAAAATAGACAATTTTGTGACTCCTCTCTTCCTCTCGAACCTGAGCTATACCCTTTTTTCAATATTTCAAAACTACTATAATATTGAAAAATCATTTTTACAAGCTCAATATCTCCAATTAAGTATGCCCGTTCTAATTAGTCAAGACAAACATATTCTATCACAGTATTGTTAATCAAAAGATATTCTAATGTCCTCTTATGACCCAATCTACACAAAACTCTGATTCCATTTCATTCAGGTTCACTGAAATCAACACCATATTCTACATAAAAATTTAACCATACCAAAGTCCCCCAGTAAACACGTCATGTTGATACAAGGATATTCAAGAATCTTGGGTACAACACCACTATTCTTCATTCAGTGTTTCAAAACTTTAACTTTATTTGATTTTATCGCCTCTTTAAATCCATCAGATTCATCTTTTAATTTTCATCTATACTTATAAAGTAATATATCCAGCCAATATCACCTGCTTATATGCAGTTTTAAGATCAAACCGTCGGCTCAATTGATATTCATTTCATGCTCAATCAGCATTTTTAGAACCGCATAATTCCAATTTTATCAGCTCATAATGCCTATCATTCAAAACTATTACATCGTTTTTGTATTCGTTTGTACTAGTTTCATCATATCCAGTGTCATTAGATGTGCTTTGCAATTCATTTTCAACAATGTATTCGATGATTTTGATCAATTTATTACACGAGTCTTTTATGATTTTATCGATACTAGAGTCATTTGAAGGGTTTCCAAAATACAATGCACATGCATTTGCGATATCTTTTTTTTTGAGTTAATAATCGCCGCTAATTTTTCGAATAAATCACTATGCTCCAAAAAACCTTCATTTCCAACAGTGTAGCCAAAGAAACGTTGATTAAAAAATTTGTTTGCTTCAATAAGGCATAACATAGTTCTACTAAATTTCAGCCCTGTCCCAACTTTGACTCTCGCTTTTAATTTTTTTAATTTAACCTTACATTTATCTATATCTATATCTTCATCTTCATCTATAGCTGGGAACTTTAAAAATTGTTCCGCTATTTTATAATTATATATGCTGCGCAGATTTGCAATAATATGTCTATCCGCTGTCCCAACCGAAGCACCAATTTTCAATAACATCTGTAGCGTACCCATATCTCTATTTCCGATTGCAATAATTGTTTCCTTAAACTCAGATGATTTTAAATCCGCTCCAGCTTCGATGAGTAGTTTGATATTTCTGATATCTCCACTTTGCACTGCCTCCACTAGACAGGAAATACTCACAATGTTTGGATATTTGCTGATATTATCTTGTAGAATTTTGTGATCCTTGTTCTTTATTGCAGCTTTCAATGCATTTTCATCAAGTGCCTCCTCCAGTTTATTACTGTTTTTTAAAAAAAATGTTAGGAGATCGACATTACCATACACGCATGCCGTTTTAATTATATTTTTGTAGTTTAATTCGCCCTGAAAAAAGTATTTCATCACCATCATCATCCTATTGTAATGTACTGCTGCATCATACAATATTTGACAACTTGTGATATCAGGATAGTTATCTTCAAGGAATTTTATCAATTCGTTCTTATCAAAATAAATTGAGTAGTATGAGCATGCCAAATACGCCAATAGTTTTATTCTAGTTTTATACCCATATCTTTCAATAAAATCGGTTGGAATCCTTGAAGTTAACACACCACATTTTCTTTTATGTGAATCCAATTCCTCAAAATAATTTTTTTTTTTGATCTTTGACTCTAAAATCCGTTTGAGCAATTCAAAGTTTTTCAAGCGACAGCATTCACTTACACAACACAAAAATAGTATACAATCGTCCTGCTATCAATAAATTATTTAGGAATCACAATTTTGCTATTGCAGCCATCTATAAACGCTTCAAAATTCTTGTTTTCAAACTCTGTGACCATATCGAAACTTTATTTGTACAGCTCCTGTGATGAATAAATCCACCTTATAGTCATTAGCGGCCTTAAATAAAGGAATTTGAATATTTTGATGCCTGTGAGTTTGCTCCGTGATTCGTTATCTTCTGAAAGTAATTTTTCAATATCAACATATAGGTACTCACCCTCATTCATAAATAAAGTACCCATGTATACAACTGCTGAAGTGTTTCTGTTGATCACTACATACATTTTAAACGGTTTGTTCAGTACGTTTCTCCACTTATACTTGAATACCATATCTAGAGCCATTTCGTAGTCTAGGTTCTTGATGTTTCTAAATACCAGTCTTCCAACGGTTTCATTCATGTTTATTCTGGTATAGCTCTCAAATATTCTTATTAAATCAGACTTAAAACTATCTTTTGTATTGGATAGAACATATCTAAGTATATAATTGCTAATGGTATTTACTTGTTGCGAGGCATAATACATATTTCTGCTCACGAGCGATAGTTGAGAGTTCTGAGCAAGTACAAATATGGTTGAAGGTATACTTGCTGGAAGTTTTTTGAAAGCACTGCTACTGTTTTTTTTCATTATGTTCTGAATAGAATTTATTTACTCTTGTTTTCAAGCTTAGATGATAAGATACTGTACGAAAATAATTCAAGCTGGACTGATAGATACTAGAATAGAGAAAATGTATTGGATTATTAATATTATTTTAGTTTTGTGATGAGTTTTTTCACCACCATCTGTTGAAATTATTTACTATGTATATATTCTAAAACTGCCGAACTTCCGATAATTGAATATTTTAAGGATATTTTTCCATTCAAAAAACTCCAATATCTCCAAAAGTAGCTAAGCTATATTTCGTGATAGTTGTTTTGTCAATATTCTTTGTTTATATCTCTACAAATATTGTAGAATACTTCACATAAAGTTCAGAATACTCGAGCTATAAAAAAACAAAGTATAAAGTTCAAACTAACTAAAATGAAAATGAAAAAGCATCCTAATATTGCTTTTTAATTTTCGGTTATATTTCTAGCTATTTTGGACTATTCCACAATCTGACATATCTAAGATCAAGTAAACCTTAATTTATAAGACCCGATCTAGTATTAAAAACATCAGTTGAATTTTTTTCTGTATATTTCAAGCAAATTCACTTATAGTTTATTTGAAAGCTGTTTAAGAATATTGTGTATATTGTATCAATTTCAGTATTAGAAGGCCCCAGTTATCTATAGCATATAATTCTTAAATATTCACTTTTTGTTCTCTTCATTCCACAATGAACATTCTATACTATTCATTCAAAAAATTTGACTACATCTATCTATCAGTTTTAAAATTTATTTAAAACTTCAGCAAATTTTATCTGATACTAGTTAGTAGCACCAGGTTTTTAATCAGCAATTAAACATTTATATGTTAATCTTAGGTACATTATGATTCACTTATCCAGATGCAATTATTTTTTACCAATCTATACATAAATCGAAAATTTTTTCCTAGACAAAGATTGTTATCGAACCTATTGGAATTAATTTGGTAGTAGTTATATAAATATAAAGCGTTTTAATTCAGAAACTTTATACAGAATGTTGTATTTAATGACAGACATTACAATATAATTCTTATAACTGAATTTAAACCGAATATAAATTGATGTTTCCTGCTTTTTGTTAAATCTTTACCACAGTTTGAGCTAGACATGGGTGGGAGTTGAGTGGGAATTGAGTGGAACATACTTGTCTCTGAATATTCGATAATAATAATAAGTTACATTCTATTCAACTAAACATATTTAAAAGTTAATTAGTAC
>LSSK01001415.1:0-20365 GCA_001969505.1 Zancudomyces culisetae
ATCGCCAATGTAGCTGATGTTCTTGGTGGAAATGCAGTTTCATTCGCTTGGCTCAAGGTCAAGAGAACCTAATTTTCAGGTTCTAGACTCATATCCTTTTAGATAAAACATTATTCATAGAATTTTTTTATTTCATGGTTCTTTTAGAAAAGTTGAGTTGAAATAAAACAACTTTTTACCATTAACTGTAATCAGAATACAAATGGGAAGGATGCTTTAATACGATATTATCAGACAAAGGCATCCACAAAATGCCTATTCAGCAGCTGTATCTCTCCAGTGGGTGCCATGTTCAATGGATGCTGTTTCTAGGAAATTACTCCGACTTGCACATTCACAAACCTCAAATAAACTCAAAACAAAGTTTTATTAAATATTATGATTTTGTAACACGTATACTATTGATATAAAAACCAAGAGTCAATTATTTTTTTTTAAAAAAAAATCAGCTACAGGGTATATCTAAATTGAGGGTGTTCATTGTATAAAAGTTGTTGGTCATCCTCAGACATATGCGAAACGTCTACTGGATTCTTTTCTTTTCTTCTGTTCTCACTCTTATAGTGTAATGCTAACACTACGACTAGAATCATGGCCAAAACGTTACATGCGAGAAGGAAAATAAATCCAGTTATGAATCGTGGCGCGTGGTTAGTCGTAAACATAACCGGAAGTACAGCACCCGAGACATTTCCAACAGAAAAAACGACAGCTGTAACTACCAATCTCTTTCCTATTCCACCTTGGTTTGTGGACATCCATGAAAGGTACATCGGAAAGCCGGGATAAACTCCAATTCCCAAACACGTAAATGCAAACATTCGTAAAAATTTGCCCTTGCCAAATGCCATAATTACCAAGAATACAGTTGTAATTAGTAGCGTTATAAAGATATTGAGGTTTAATGGAATTCGCTTTGGCAGGTAAAACGAAGCAATTATCGCCAACACGCCTGCAGCACAAGGAATTGATGTCAGATAAGTTGCTGTAACAGGATCATATCCAAGTCCTTTCATTAGAGTCGGTCCAAATATCACAATCGAGTTGACAACATTAGTAAAAGCAAAGTGAAAAACGCAGTATACTGCTGTCCTCCAGTCAAATATTGCCTTGAGAACCGAAAAAAATGACAACTTGGCTCGTGTGGCAAGTCCTTGATCCGCCTTGAGCTTTCTGATAACCAAAGCCTTTTCATCGTTTGTTAGAAAAGTACACGTTTCTGGATAATCTTGTAGAATGAAAATTGCGGCCACTCCAAGCACAAAAGTTACAGCACCCTCCACCAAAAAGATCATCTGATATGGCGCCAAAGATGATTTTATGGAGGCAAGAGCTGCAGCAAGTGGGCTACCGACTAAACCCGAAATTGGGATAGCTCCAAAAAATACGCTTGTTCTAAATCCAACCTCTTCTCTAGTGTACCAATATGGAAGAAATGCAATCATTCCAGGTGCAAACCCAGATTCGACAGCACCCAATATTGATCTAAAAACAATAAATACGGTAGCATTTTTTGCTGCTGCCTGAAGCATACAAGTTACTGACCAAGCAAGTGTGATAAGTGAAAACCAGTACCTTGGTTTGACTCTTTTTAAGAGGATGTTTGAAGGTAGCTCCAGAGTGGTGTAAAACACGTAAAACATGGCCGTAACCAAGGTCTGCAGACGCGCATCTAGATTGAATTCTTTGATCAGCCCATTTACTAAGGCTGCTCCAATGTTTGTTCTGTCAATAATCGATGCTACATAAAGAACCACAATAATTGGAAGGAGTCGAAGATCTATTTTTCTTGATATTTTCTTTGCTTGTTCAAGCTCTTCCTCTGTAAGCACCACCTTAGAATTCAGCACCACCACCTTTTCATCTAAGTTTGTTTCGTTAATACTCATTTTACTACTTTTAAAATAGTGTTGAGTATATGATTTAAATTAGGATTTACTATCAGCAAATATTTTTTGCGCCTTTTTAAAAAAATGTTCAAAGCTCGCCTTTATAACAAAAAAATAACTTTTTCAGATTTTATGCAAGGTTCCTTAATCAAAGGTTTAACAGATGATCAAAAATCGTATTGAAATGTTATCATTATTTTTTTTGATACCTTCCCTGGGTAAAAAAAAAATAGACTAAGCAAATCAAGGCCAGTAAGGTATGTAGCTTCAACTTTCTGTAGACTTGGTAAATGGACTGGTACCCAATTGTATGAATATTTGGCGGATTCATTGTATATAAGAACTATTATAAGGAAAACTCGCTATAAAAAAAAACACACTGGCCAAATGTCAAAACCACACTTGATCAAACACACACTTACAAATTTGGCATTGCGAAATCACAAATTAATCTTTAATCACAACCATTAAAATCCAATCGATACAAGATAAAGACGAAATAACAGTATCGAAATCAACAATGTCAAAGTGCACAATTTATTTCATTTCTTTAATCTATTTATGTTTCGCAATCATTAGAAACTCACCAATCAGGTCATGCTGAAAATTTTTTTACTTAAAGGATTTACAAACAATAGCTTAAAGGAAAGGGTAAAAATAATGATGAACTAATACACATGTTTCACACACACACTTTCTAAAAAAACACAACGGATCACTCCACCTACATGAAAAAATTCCTTTTCAGTATCTGTTCAAGCAAGAAATTGGTGAATGCTATTGACTTTAAGTATATCATAAGCATTTGTAGAGTAAGCTGGCTTACTCCAAGTTTATCTATAGAATTCATTTCCATGTTAGCATGCAATTTACACCCAGGGTGCCATTATGTTTTTTCCTGTACTTTTTTTTTAATATGTGTAACTGTAAATGTATTTTGATACGTTGTGTTGGCTATCTCTTACTTTTTTGTTCTTTTTATTGAAAACTCAATATATCAAACATTTTTATGGAATTGAAGCTGTGCCCAATAAAAAATTACTTTAAAAGTCACTAAATCGTGCATTTTCACGTGAATGCTTCCTTTTATTGCCGATTTAACTGTTATTGGGCCTAGGGGATGTGCAAATCATCAGCCCTACAACCCAAAAAGGAAAACTCCACAATGTTTACTTTTTATCACTAGCAGGAAATTTAACATTGATTTTTTCTCAATTCCCTCTATTATTTAATAGCAGAAATGGTCGTACAAAAGTCGGATAGTTAGTGAACCCGAAATTTCTGATCCTAAACAAACCATTCGAGGTTGTTCATTTAAGATGTTCTTTGGTTATATCTGGGTCCAAACATTAATATTATGACCGGATTTAAAGCATTATTGATGGTATGCGTTATCCTTTGGAGACATGCTCGAGCGGTTAACACAAGAAAGCTATTGAAACTACCGAAAACTCATCGCTTCATGTTTTGGTGTTTTTTTTTCGAATGAAGTTGAAGCCTTGAAGTTAATTACATATTCCAAAAATATCAGCTACCTCTACCCCGGATGTTTTTGTACGTCTATCCATTTCTGAAAAGGAAGTATGTATCTAATAAGTCTATACTCTTTTTCTACGCCATGCTATACACACTAATTAATGTGTATATTTACAATCAAACACCACTGTATATTGCTAGGAATTCTGGTATTAAGGAAGTCAAGGCCTCGCCAACATTTAGCTGCTTTTAATTGTCTATATTTTTTAAGGTTGGTACTTTCATAATGTGTGGCTCTGGTATAGCTATATACCATATTCTGATATTAACACACAGTTTAGTTTGTTTCATTTACTGGTGACCAAGTATATCCCCCTCCCCAATTCCTTACCTCATCTTTCCCCCATTTATCAAAAAGCAATTATCACTTGTGCAAAACAGAAATACAAGGATTTCATTCATGCATATAATTGCAAAATTACAATATCACCTTTTGTACATTTATATTTCTATTATATTAGTTTAGTTTGAAGTGAGAAAAGTTAAGACAACCCTAGTCAAATGAGTGAGATAAGGGGTCAGGGCTAAGTATATAAAGAGTACAGGTGATAGAAGATAATGATAATATACACAGTATTAAAATACCAAGATAGAAATAACTAAGTAGGCTAATGGAGCGAAATAGATTTAGATTTGATACGTTTATGGCGAGAAGTGGGAGACTGGTAAGGTTCAGGGCAGGATCTAGATCGTTTCAGAGAGAATTGTGTGGTAAAGCTATCAAGCATAAGTTTGCAGTCAGAAGAATAGCTGGAATGGTTCATAGGGATGTAGACTGGGGAGGAGCAGTGGGTGACGTTTGATGAAAAAAATTTGGAGTAGCCACCAGAAAGAACATAGATTTCTGGATAGGATAGGTGGGGATAGTTCAAAAGATTGAACTTGCGATCAAGCGACCGTAAATACATGGCATAGCTCGGAGCCCGCTTGATAGAAAACTCACAGTGAAAGATCAAAACAGAGCGTTTTGGGGGGTGGTCGAAGCGGAGCAGCGATTCCAGAATCCTTTTATTTGGAACATTTGTAGAACCGTTTATGTGACCGCCATCATATTCATAAGGAAACCTGCAATCCAGAATTGTGTAACTGTTGTACAGATGAGAGTATTTTCCCAAAATCAAATCAATGAGTGTTTCTGAATTAATTCGCCGTACCGGGTCCGACCGAACAGAAAAACTGGGCAGCATACTTGCGCCTAAAGTTTGGGAAATATCTTTAGTGGTATCTTCCAAAAGTTCAGGAAATGTAACCTTTTGAATTTTATCGAATGGCTCCAGATCTTGTTCCTCATCATTTCCTATACCAATTCGTGTCTTTCTATGCTTAAGTTTGGGAAATTCCAGCTTATACTCTTTAGAACTTTTCTCCCAAATAAGCGGCCTTTTAGTTCCGAAAGGCGAATCAAATACATCTCTACTGTCTTCATGTATTGAAATGTCGAAACTTTCAACATCAATCCCAAATCCCGCAATTCTGCTTCTGTCTATCACCGTACATTTGGCCTCTTCCTGCTTAAAAGTAGTGGCTTTCTTATCGCTTAGATTTATACAGCTATTAAAAACGGACAAAGTGTTGAACTCCATTTGCTAATACTTTTGAGAAATGTTTGTAGAGTAGTTGATAATATGGCAGGTTAATATGTGTCTAGTGTGTAGCTGTTTCAACAAATTTGTTTTGCCAATTGTTAATTACACTCGAAAGTCCAGATGTATCTTTTTGGTGTCTTTTGTTTATATACACAAGTAATCAAACCAGTTGGCTGAATTAGAAGCCATAAAATACAATGTGTGTTCCTCTGTAAAAGTTATAGCGAATTGCTTTTACCGATGTTTTTATTTTGTGCAAAACAAATCTTGTTGCTTTTTATATACCCACCTTTTTTTTTTTTGCTTGTTGTTTGAAGTAAACTCTCGGCGTCAAAATATTTGAACGCCTGATTCAAGAGAATATGTAATTCTTTTGGTTGGATACAATCAGAATATTCTATTTCTATATAATACTTGCCCCTTTATAGACTTTGCTGGAGATACCAATCAATGAAAAGAGGAAATCACAGCTTTCACCTTTTCTCTCGGATTCTGAGGCTTTTCTTAGCAATTCCTTGAAAAAATGAAGATCTGGTACAAGAGTGTGTGTATAACACCAGAAAAACAAGCGGAGAGGACTTGATATTTTTTCGCCTTTACCTATTTTCCTCTTTCAGCTTTCTTTAAAGAAACAAAAAAGATGTATCTGCCGATCCAATAGATTCAAAGAGGAAGAGCGTATCCCTTGTAGTGATGGTTATCTATCTTTCGCCTGTGTTTATTTGAATAACGTCCTTAGAGGCCAGTTGGTGAATTTAATTGGCGCACATACGATTCGTTTTACTTTTGTCTCTTTGTTAGTCTCTCGGTGACCGGGTTCGGCGCACAATATAACAATGTCTAAGCTACCAAGGCAATGGCCAGAAACTGTGCAGCTATGCAAACATTTATTCAGCTATGCTTGCGCACAAAGAAGGTTTTCTTTTGGATACTTTTGATGCTGCTACTTTACAAAGCTTTGTATTGGACCCTCCTGTCTTGCTACAAAGAGAAGCTTTTATTGTTACAATGTTGCAGAAAGGAAAAAAAGTTCACCTTTACGATGTCTGTTCCTAGTTTCCGACCTTTTCTAGAGTGGGCTTCAAACTTCTTTTATACTCCTTTTTTCATTACGGCTCTTATCACAGCTCTTTTTCACTTTTGCTCAAAATCTTAAGGTTGATTTTCTTTTTTTTTTTTTCCAAAATTCAGTTGTACCACAACAATTTCATAATTAAGTAATTTTTATTTTGATTTACTGTGAGCAAATAAATGATGCATATTAAAAAGAACAGCATAATACAATAACATGTACTTCATTTGGTGACAAACTGGTTGAATGCAAATTTTTACTTTTTGCCCTTTTTTCTGTAAGGCACTGCCTAATTTGCGTTGTGCCATTAGAAATGTCTTTAATGAAACCTATATTGGCTAGTGTTGATTTTAGGTAATTGTGCAAGATTGCTAAAAATAAAACGATTTTGTGGTAAAATACTAGGGAAGAATTGTAAATCTCCGACACTCACCTACCTCCCATTCACTAGAAAAAAAACGAAAACCTTCCAATATTTTCACTACGCTCAATTTTCACCTTGAAAATCTTACTAAAATTATAGTATAGCCCTGTCTACTGGTTGATTTTTTCCCGCCTTTTTCCTTTTTTTTTTACCTTAAAGCATGCATGTATATTAGCTTCAAGCACTTTTGAAAAATCTTATATAACAACGTGAGACATTTGGATTTTCCATTAGCTTTGCAAAAGGTAAACCTTCACTTGATATCCCCATTTAGAATCCGTTGTTTGGTTTACTGGAGAAGTGCAGATATTATTACCGTTCCATTTGACTTTTTCCCCTTAATTCTACTTTTTTTTACTTTTGCTTTTACTTTTGCTTTTACTTTTGCTTTGCTTTTCTATTATTGCCGAAAACTGCCAAACACGTTTTGTTTACACTAGGCTGTGTGCTGTTACTCTTGCTTCCACATGGATTGTTTTTTTTTCACAAAACACCCGAAGCTGCGCCATTCCCCAACACTTTACTTCCTGGTTAGTCAAAGCTAGCTAAAGGGCCTTTACCTGCAGGATGACTAAAGGTGTTCTAAATAAAACAACTGTCTTTGGCTGCACTTTCCATTACAAATTGCAGATATTCAATATCGCAACTTCTTTTTCTCAAAAGATTGAATCAATATAATTTGTTAAAATACGCAAGTCAAAACAAGTAAACTGCTAACTTGTTTCTAAAATCGATATGATTGATTTGTGACTGATACAATTAAAAGAAAAAAAATCGAGGTTTATTCATCATTTTCACGTTGGGGAAATTCGCTAGTACCTGTCCGACACAGTTTCTCAAAAAAAAAAATTTCCTGATATGAAATTGCAGAGAATTTCATTCTTTTTTTGCAAAGAAATTTTAATTGAACAGCAAAAGATGAATATACCTGATATAAATAAATGCAAATTTCTAATTTTTTATTTATTTCAAGCACACAAATTCACTTGTCTCAACCATGTAAAATCTTGACATATAATAAAATGACGAAAAACATCAGCAAAACAAGACCTTTTAGCCCTCTATCTACCTATAAAATTGAGCATGGTGCAAACCCATACTAATCTCAACCGATTTAAGAAACTTGTATTACTAAGTATACACAAGAGATGGCTAAATTTAGGTAGGTTAGTACTCTGTATTGTTTGTAGAAAGGCTTCTATTCAGTGCAGACATAGCTTGCGCTTTTTCTAGACAAGTAAAAAGGATAAACTACCACCCATAGCTGCATCTATAAAACACACCCATGTTTTTTGATTCCCATTTTGAATTTTCACATAACTCCTGATAACATGTTTATATTTTTTTTAGAAGAAATCAGACAAAAAAAGTAGTGGTGTATGGAAGGAAAGGGTACTTGTAGGGGATGTCAAGCCCTCCGCGCATTTAAAATGATTGCTTTTTTTGGCGTATACACTGTTTACACAAGATGTATTCAGAAAATGTATTCAGAAATGATGAAACACATTAGCCCGATACTAGTTGACTTGGTCTGCGGGGTGCCCCTAAATTCTATTTTTTAGTGTTTAGCTTTCCTCAAGCCAAAGTTACTGATTTACCCACATAAAAATAATAAATATTAACTGAAAAATGGAGAATATAACCCCCCCATCCTCCTCCTTTTGGGCCCCACTCTGTTTATAGTGCATCATTCTACTTGCCCGAAAGCATGCTCTACTTTGCACAAAAGTTAGGCCTAACACACCACCCACTCACAAAGTTTCTATCTCGGTTTATGTTGTTGGGAATCCGACATTTACACCTTTTGCAGTGTGCTTACAAAGTTGCTGTCAAAATTATTTTTCGTAATTGTGTTGCCTTGTTTTTTTTGGTTTTTTTGGTTTTTTGGTTATTTTGTTATTTTGTTTTGCATGAACATAGGAAAGTTTAGTTTGCTGACCTTTCTTACGAAGCTGAATGCCTGAGATTGCTAAACTCCAATCAATTATAGGAAAGGCAAGCAAAAAAAAACCTAATCGGCTAAATCGGTGAAATTTGTGTTAATGAGGGCATCTATCCTCATGTCCAAAGGATCGAAAGTCTACAATTAGTACTAATTCAGCAAATATGTGTTTTATTACACAATTTATTGTCACCATAATTAGTCTTTTTTATTAAAAAAAAAACTTAGTGTTTTTGTTAATCATAACGTCACTTTGTAACAAGAGGGTGTCTTACAAATCAATAGTTATTAGAATGTCATCTTATTACCTACATCAATACTAGCATAGTTTAGAATAAATAAATTATTAGTAAGTGGTTGATGTTTGATACATCATCTCAATAATTCATGTAAGGCACAGGTACAAATTTGGTAACTTTATTGTTTAATACTGCCACATATGTTTTTTATCACATTTTTAGCATCTAGCTATGGAGATATACAAAGTATAGTATTAAATAATCCAAACCATGATATTTTGTTTTCCAATCCCGGGTATATATAAAATATGCCTCTGCTTTTAAAATTACCAGTCACGCCATGGCTAGAATAAAAACCGTGAAGTTTGCTGCTAAATTGCTGTCCATGTGATTAACTTTGGCGAGTTTTGTAGTTTTTTATTCATCTTTTTACTAATTGGACATAAATAAAAACACACTTCCTATCATAAGGCTTGTTCCAAAATAAGATGTGTGCTTTTCAACCTTCAAAAACCCGGTTTAATGTTGAGGATTACACCTAAAAACAAATGGTAGAGGATTTAAAGAGCACTTAGATATTGTTTACTTCATCGATTTCTCAGCAAACAACTAATAATACTATAAAGGGTTTTGAGAGTGATCCATTATTAAGTAAAAAAAAATAGGTTTTTGTTGTTTATTACAGAATTGCATTTTTGCTATTGCTTATCTGGTTTCAAATGCAAAAAAATAATTATCAAGATATATCTGATTTTATAACTTTTGTAAACAAAATTAGTAATGTTGTTTGGTTTACCAAAATGTGTTGGCTCTTTACCTTCAAATAAAAAAAGAGGGAAAAAACCTTTCTCAGGCTCATTTAACACAAAGCGCAAACTAAAAACTAAAATATGTGCTACATTACGAAAAGTAGATGAGTTGATATGACAAACTAGTTGCATCTGTCATTTGTTATTTTATAATTCACGCCCACACTGGCATAACAACAATATCCGATTAGAAGAAATTGAACTCGTTTTGATAAAACTAACAATTTAATATCAATTGAACAATTGAACAATTGGTTGGTTTGACCAAGATGGGCTTTTTCTCATTTACCATGCCTAGTTGTGGTTCGCTATGGCGTAGCTGGCTGTACGTTGCACGCTGCACTTACATGCTGCACTTACATCTCACTCATATAAGGTTTTTGGATGGCCTACTCACTTCAAAAAGATAATATACACACCCAGTTCAACTTTTAATACCAATGCTTAGATATAGGGGTGTATGAGCGTGTATTTGTATGCGCTGCAAACCCGAAGCCACGCCTAAAGGTCAACTAAAAATTTCAAAAGCACGTGTATATTTACACACATTTTCTATAGCATCTGCAAACAGTTAAAAGCAAGATAGATAGTGCTGGCTCGATAGATACGATGATATCTTGTTTATAATGTAGTTCCATTTAAAAGAATATAACAGGTTTGTAGTTAAGGTGTTAAACTCCTGACTTTATAAAAATATATCCTCACCTAAACTAAAAATAAACAAATAAGGCCAAATTAAAAGAGAAAAAGTAAACTTGCCGGAATCCCAACAAAGTGAATAGAAAAGCTCGCCAGTCCCCAGAAGGTTCTTGGGAGTTACTAGCTAATCTCAGCAATAGATAGAAAAATATGAAGTGTTAAGTTAAAATCAACCAACAGACAAATCCATAGTTGTCAAAGTGAGTGCACCTTTCTTGTACTCCAATACCCCTACACTCGTACTAATGCGATAAAAATATTCCAATATTACACGCGGTTGTAAAAGAGAGAGAGGGGGTATAGGTAGAGCAAAGAAAAATAAAATTTTGATGCAAGATTCCAATTACATTTACGTCGCCAGAATGCCCAAAGTGTTTGCGAGAGGAGGGCATGTTGCGGAGACATAGGATGTCTGCATAAATGTAATTGAAAACACACCTTTCATATTAGTAGGGTTGTTAATACGTCCACTACAAACTATAAGTGTAGACAATAGTTTATGGTTGTATTATATACCACAATATTTGTGTTGGTTTGATCGCTTCCCTTTTTTAAAAAGAGAAAACCCGTCCTCTTTACTATGCTTTCATCCCCCACCATGTAGCTTTCACACATCACCATCTTCGACTTTACC
Source organism: Zancudomyces culisetae (assembly GCA_001969505.1). Classification (NCBI taxonomy): domain Eukaryota; kingdom Fungi; phylum Kickxellomycota; class Harpellomycetes; order Harpellales; family Legeriomycetaceae; genus Zancudomyces; species Zancudomyces culisetae. The sequence continues at coordinate 10,831 of LSSK01001415.1, forward strand.
CTTGGCTTTTAACTCAACTTTTCTCTGTAAAAGCATTGAGAAACTGAAAAAAAGCGGATAGATAGAGCAAAAAGGATTTGTGAAAAGCGAAGAAACAAAAGCATTGAAAATAAAGAGGAATCTTAACCTCATCCCCCTCCGCCAAATAACGGGTCAATCCCACATGATTTACCCGACTTGTTCATATCGCCAAATCCTCGTATGTTGTTTATCTTGTATGGGATACGCTGCTTCAGCTTTGACTTCGCTGTTGTATTACCTTCAGGATTACCGCTGGTTCCAAGGCTCTTTGTAGATGTTTTGTTAAAATGCTTTTATTAGCTTAAATTGGTTCTTAAATATCCGAATAACAGATAACAGTAATATTAATACAGAAAAGAATTCACACATAGTAATAAAAAAAGATGTTACCTTGGAATCACTTGATCCAGTGCCAGATCTCTGGCCTTTTTCTTGGGAATTGTCACCGCCATTGCTACCTGTAGAGGCTAGAGCAGGACTTTGATTGGTAGAGTTGAAATTTCGTTTGTTTTGGTAGTACTCACGACGTTGTTTGTCCAGCTTACTTTTCACCCTTGGATCTTTGTTTATTGCATCAGCGCGTTTATTTTTATATTGTTCGTAGAGAAAGTACAAGACCAAAGCAATTACTAATAAGGGAAAGAGTGTTTCCCGTGTTAGTAGATCTTTGAATCTAAATTTCTCCACAAAATTTCCGAGCCAAACCATAGCTGTGTCTATTTAGTGCGGAACGAAAGAACAAACAGACAAAAGGGCCAAATCGGTATCAAGAGATTTTCGATGGTTCTATTCCTTGGATCTTTGGTGTTTTTTAATACTCGAAAACGCACTTGAAAAATATTCCTTTTTACTATTTATGCCACTCCAGCTTTTTATTTATTCATTTTTCTATTACGTAAAAGGGCTTATAAAAGTAGTAATGAGGTGCTATTATTAAAATTCGAGAACAACTATTTTGAATGGCTAGCCAATAGATGCTGAAAAAAATTCAAATACAATAAAACCACAAGTCACATGGCTTGAGTATTAAAAATCCTTACAAAGTGATAATGAATGCAATACGCTTAAACGTCAGTTTGTAAATGTTACCGCAAACAACCACAGTTTAGTTGGCTGTAGAAATGCAAGGGGAGGAGGTAAGACGTTATAAAAAGTGAATCACAAAAAGCCATACTTTTTCTTTGCCAAATACTCGACCAGAGATGGACATATTGCGTTTAGATAAATGCTTAGCTGGTATATAAACGGAAAGTTAACGCATTCGACAGAACGGATGGCTGCATCAAAAACCTTTTCGGCAGCATACTGGGGTGAGAGCACAGATTTCTTGGCTAGTTTTACATGACTGGCCCCAGGCATTTTGGGTGTGTTTCCAGATGCAGATGATTGTACATCAACGGCAGAGCTTCGTAGGTCAGTGTCTACAGTACCAGGATTTGCTATTGTTATCGAAACTCCATCTTTCTCAACTTCCATTCGCAATGAATTAAAAAATCCATTTAGTGCATGCTTTGAGGCAGCATATAGCGAGCGTGTTGGAGCGGCAAGCATACCTGCCATCGAAGAAACGACAACTATCGAGCCCTTGCTGGCGAGAAGATGAGGAAGAAACAGGCATCCAAGATGCACAGGCGCGTGAAAGTTAACTGACATTGTTCTGTTGAGTGCAGTTTCCAGAGATTCAATGTTATTGAGGGCTTCAACACTGCCAGGCTCTAACTGAGTTGGGTTTTCTAGCAATTCGACAACTGGTTTAACAGAAATAATACCAGCGTTCAAAACCAAGAAATCTATGGAGCCAAAGTGTTCAATACAATCCGAAACAATTTGGAGCTGCACCACTCTTTCAGTAACATCACCAAACACTAGCCTAATTTTGGCATTTAATCGATTGTTTCTTTCGCCGCTAGCAGCCGCATTTTGACACATTAAACGGACATCCTCTAATTCCTTAACTCGCCTCGCTACTAATAAGAGATTCGCACCCTCTCTTGCAAATCTTAAAGCTAGAAAACAATGAATAGATATACTTTAGTGCCATTTTCTTGGGATTTTATTCTGTGATTATTTATTTTTACACATATTAAAAGTAAAATAGTTTGCAAAGTACCTATTTCTTTCCCAATACCAGATGAAGCGCCTATAATGACGACAGTTTTCCCAAGAACAGGTCGTAACTCTTTGCGTTTATTAGAGTTGATGGAGCCCAGTGATTTCTTTGCCATCAACACAACAGAGGTTAAGAGAAGGGCGGCAGTTAAAATGTAATTTACCATGCTTTAAATTCTTTATTACTCGGGCTTTCTTCTATTTTGAATAAATTTAGGTATCAAAGTGTCTGAAATAAAGTGAAATGAACTCGGCTGGATCTGAAGTACAAATGAAGATATCACCAAGATTTTGTAGCTAAAAGCATTTTTACAATACAATCATACGTTTAATTTATACAGCTTATCGTATAAGCACTCAAAGCTCTAGATCACTGGCGTTTGCGTGTGTTGGTCAACTAACGAATCAGCAACTTATTAGCAATAACAGCGGGTGAACCTCTGAAATTAGAGGCGGAAAACGAACGGCTTTTTGGTAAGAATGTCCATCACAAACCTGAAGAAATAAATCACGGAGCAACAACCCTGAAATAAACTGGAAAAGGGTCAAGTCGCAAGTTTGAAAAATACCTGAAACAAGTCGAAATAAAACATTTATACATAAACAGCTTCTTTAGATAAGACGGCCTTTCAGTTTTTCTGCCTTCATTTTATGAGATACTAATAGAAAACCACAAAATAAACAAGCAGAGATAGAAAAAAAAAACAGAATTCAGAAAAATGGACCCATTGCTGGTAGAGGCAGCGAAAACAATAACCCAATCCAATTCGCGAGTGGTATATTCTAACGTTTCATACGATCTACTTGTACGCCATACCATTTTGCATTCAGGTGGTGATTCCAATGCTGCATTTACCAAAGCCGTTAGATTGATGGGTTACTACTACAGCCTGTCAGTGTCAATATCCAATAAATGGAAGCGAATTAAAAATGTTTACAGCAATGGTGATGCCTTTGCGGATCCTGATGTTCAAAGCTATGTGCACAGAAGCGATGAATTGACAGCCAGCATCCAACAGGAATACGGGAAAGATGCTGTTGATCCACAAACACAGGGACGAGGACATCATATCATAAGAGAAGGCGGACTGAAGCGGCTTTGGAACAGTACCGTTAGACAAGTGCTTGGAACGCAGGAAAAGCTAGAGGAGTATGAAGTTGATTTGTTTTTGGGTTTATGTGATTCTGCAAACTTGATTTTTGCATACTGTAAAGGTAACCTATAAACCTAGATGGTATTTTTGGTTAAGAGTAGAGGGCGGGTCAGCATGTTTAGAGAAGATAAAATTAAAAGTGAATATACCATTTGAATAGAGAGAGGGGAGCTAGTAGAGGGATACATAAAAAAGATGGCAGTATTGGGAGGAATATTGTAAGAGTATATTTATCTTTACGTATTTATATAGCGGCTAGTTCAGATTGTTAGAAAAAACGAGAGGTAATAACTACGGAAATAGATACGCCAGTAACAAAGAGAAGATATCAGAACGACTCAGCAATATTGTATTAGAATTATATCTGGAAACGGTAAAAAATCTGGTGGAACAGGATGAATCGTTATTGGGAAGAATAAATGATACAGATCTTGTATTGGTGGGTGGAGAAGAAGGATACTATAATAATAATGAGAAGGTCAAGAATTGGAAGCGTCAAGGAGCTGTACTGAGCGAAACTTTGATATATACAATGATGCTAAATGTGCCTTTGTATCAAAACCGTGAGTGGGTATTCAAGGACCTAACTGTAAGTATTAGCCTAGAAATACTATGATATGCCCATTTAACAAACTCTAGCTTTAATGAACGATCAATCTATAATAAAAAAATAGAAGGGAGTAATGGTGATAATTGAGAAATTGCTAGAAAAAGAAGGCCTTCTGTATCCTGAATATTTAAGAAACGATTTGCCACAGGTAAGCTGTATGATTTTATCAAATACATGAAATATTGGTGTACTAAATGGCGGCTATGGATATTAGGCGAGCCGGGAAAAAAGCCTGGAATCTAGCAGTAGTAATAATAATCCAATATTCGGTGAACTTGGACAACTATCCACCACTCTCCAGGTCCTGATAACTAGTTTAAACTACAACAAAAACGAGCTAATAAAGCGAACCAGCCTAGCACAAATATGTCAAGCACTGGAGCTATATTCAGCCGATGTATTGTTACTAGTTGAGACTAGTCGGCCATTCAACAATTCTCAAAAAACCATACAAACGGCCATTTCTACACTTTTCAACGCATATTATTTCATCATCACCTCAATGGCCAACAAAATATGCCAAATTTATCTTGCAAGCAATGAGCAATACGTTAATTTTTCTTCAAAGTACAAGCTGTACGGAGTCGCAAAACCAATTCTAGTTTGCTTATCCAACCTACACTTTATTCCCCAGTCCCCTTCCTTGTTTTCTCCGTCTTTTTCACTGTTACAGCCCATTCTCGTAAATCTACTCTCCTTCCTGAAATCGCTAGAACCATCCCATCTATCCACATCTTTGTTTTTTTCCAGCTTGCTACAACACGATCTTCCCTATATCACCTCCACAAACTATACTTTACTTTCTGAGTATAGGCGTTCCTCCATTCCCTTTTTTTTGGATATCATTGAGCTCTTGATTCCCAATTTCCGTGGCGTCGATTCAAACGACTCTCATTTCATTTTGGATGTTCTTGTCGATAATATCATTGTTTTTCATAACTTACTTTCCGCTGAATGTTATAACTCGTGGACCACTGCCTTTGAATCTGCTCATGCAGTCTTTTTAACTATCCTGAACAACATCGGCGACCTCTTCCCCCTCTCAAGCAAAAAAAATATTGCCGACTCAACTCCGAGCCTCTCAAAAATATCTCTTTTTGCCCCCTCCTATGCCTCCCTAATTTTGGATTTGTTTAAAAACAATAACCTACCTTTGGATCTTGTTAGGATTGCATATTCCGCTGCAGTACATGCCTGTACTCTGTCCAATAACCACCAGGTCGCATGGGACCTCTGTTCCAATACCTTGCTCCTGACTTCTTCCAATGCTGACTCTAAACTCCTGTTGGATTCTTGGCTGTTATTTACTGATCAGCTGCTTACTCTTTCTACACCCAATCTGATTTCTAATTGGCGTCCAGTAGTTGATTCTACTCTTTTTTCTTTTTCCTCCTCGTGCTCCCTCCAACTACAACGTACTGTGCTATCCAATATTTCCGATTTGGCACTCAACAAGTCCGATATTTCACGGCGTGATCTTGCAACCATGTGGGTGCTGACGTGGTCTCGACGTCTCAACTCTAGTATAGCACTCCCACAACCTCCAACATCCAAACTATGATGTCTGTTTTTTTTTCTTTGTAAAATATTTTGCCATCGTTTTTTGAAGGCGATTTTGATCTAATGCTAAATCAAATTTTTTAAAGAAAAAAAAAATTCAATTGAAAAACTAAGATATTCATTTCTGTACAATTGATTTAAAGGCCTGGCAATTTCGGTTTAAAAAGGCTAAAGGCAAAGAGAAAAGAGATGGATAATTCCAAAACTGATATCGATTTGGCTGATAAAAAAGCAGTTGAAAATGAGTCAGAAAACAAACCAACTGTTGAATTTGATGACACGCACAATGAAAGTGAAACAAAGAAGCGAAAGCGGAATTTTACTCCTGACAAAATCCAATTCTTTAAGGAAGAGACCCAAAGATATCGCGACATTCTTGAAGCTAAGATTCTGCAACTAAAGGAACAAAAGAATTCTGGACACGAATGCACACATCAAGAGACCAATCAGGAAACAGACACAACTCAATCTCAACAATTTGAGCAATACGACATTCCCAAAGAGCTTGCCAGTGTTGAGAGTTTAGATAATTTGTCAAAAAACCAACTAAAAAAGATACTCAAAAATATCAAGTGGGAGGAAAATAAACAACATCGCAGACAAGCAGAAAGATTAAAGAAAAAACTAAAGAAACAGGCCCAAAGGCAAGACTTGAAAAACCTTCAGAAGGGAACCGAAACCGGATCCGACGTTGGAACTGAGTCTGGGATATATAAAACACAGCAAAAAACAGAGAAAAAGCAGGAATGGCATGGGTACTCTGTAGTTATTGACTGTAGCTTTGACCAACTTATGAAAGATCATGAAATAACATCCATTACAAACCAGCTTGTCCGTGTATACAGCTGTAATAAGTCCGCAAATTATCCAGTTGCTTTGTCTTTTTTTAACTTTTGTGGTCGGACAAGGACACGCTTTGAGAATAAGCTATCTGACTATCGAAATTGGAATTCGGACTACATTTCGTTTGTTCCTCCACTTTCTACCCATCCTTTGCCTGAATTGGATTACAATCCGATCACTTTTGTAAACTCTTTAAATAATAATCGGGATACGACCCAATGCGGTGATATAAACATTGAGAATCCCTACACAAAATACCTTTCTGCCACACCATCATCATCATCACCATCATCACCAACAACAACAGTTCAGCAAGCTCACAAACAAAAACAATTGGTATACCTGACTGCTGACTCCCCAAATACTTTGGATACGCTTTCAACATCTGATATATATATTATTGGAGGATTTGTCGACAAAAACAGGTACAAAAATCTAACCTTGGATATCGCCAACCATTTCAATATCAGAACAGCAAAACTACCACTATCAGACCACCTATCAAACCTCAAAACCAGAACCGTAATAACAGTCAACCAGGTTTTTGAAATCTTGCTACACGCCATCGAGTACCAGCAACGACCAATAGGTGCCAGTACTAGTGGTTGTGATAACGTGAACCCCTGGAAGCTCGCCCTTGATGAAGTTATTCCGTCCAGAAAACTTGTTTGAGCGTCTTGACCTATGTGTTGTACGGCTCAGTTAAACTACTCTAACCTCACCATGAGATGAGAACAGGGGAAATATATTTTTATCAAACATAACATAACACCACTTTCTTCAGTTTGCTCCTACCAGTCCTCTTCGTAGGTTTACTTTCAAAACTTATGTATGTTTACACTTTATTATAAGCGAAATATCAGTGTTTCAATGATTTTTATAAAACAAATAGCTAGTAAAATTCGCTGTCTTTAGATGGTATAAATAATGTTTGAAGTACATATTCAGAAAACTCTTATTTTGGCGAAAGTACTAATAACCTTACACACGCACGTTCCATGACAAAAAAAATTTTACGGCAAACAAAAAATCTAGAATTACTTTATCCAAAGATGTAAGCCGGTGTGTGTGAGTGTGTGTCGGCAAGGACTTGAGCTTATGCTCCTCCTACAATGATGTTGTTGATAGGGATGTGGATAAGCTTGACAAAGTATCCTGTGAAACCCATAATCAAAAATCCAATTGAGATTGCCCATACCATCTGGTTATATTCTATGTTTATGTTATAGAAATTCTTGTTAATATCTTGCTCAGAAAAAATAACAGTATGTACTGTAAAAAAAAATATGCACCATATATTAGCTAGAATAATATAGTACATGTTCACCATTTCAATAGGCAACGGGATGAAAATCAAAAAGCTATGGTCGCGAGTAAATGGAAAGAACAGTTCTTATTCTTACCTTTTTTTGTTGGCTTTGTGCACCGATTGATCAGCCACACTGCATCCTTAGCAAATGACTTTGGTACGGATACATAGATTGGTTCGATTGCTGGACCTGGTGTTGCTGTTTTTTCTGACATTTTCTCTTTTAGCTGGTTTGTAAAGCGAAGAATAACCAAAAAGTGTACGAGATAGAATTTTGTTTATATTTGAAAATATTTTAAGTGAGCTAAATCTTATTTTCTACGATGTTCTTTCTTGAACATTTTAAACGAATTAGCAAGTAGTTTTAGTTACAAAATTCGAAAATGCAAAATACCACATTTTATGTGCAATTAGTTTATTGGTGCACGATATTCGAGAATTAATTATAGTCCTGGAAATTCTCTCTTCTTCCCATTCAGCATATTTATTTAAAAATACTCAAGAAAGCATTGGTATGGATTTTTGCAAAAACTCAGAACAGTAAAAGAAATGTAATTCAACAAAGCAAAAAACGTAAAATTTACCGCGTAGTCTAAATAAAGCGAAAGACATCATTACCATAAAATACCAAAAGGCTGGTAAACCTAGCATTGAAATCTCCGAGTTTTGGAGAGCAGCCAAAGATGGAGAAGGACAGCAGATAGGAATAACAGACATAAACCCAGTCTAGCACTCCTTCCTGGTTTTTACTTTTTCGTAGCGTATTCACTAAATTGGACCGAAATCAAGATAGAATTGATTTGGAGCTCACTCGATAGCATCTCTCGTCACTTTTTGATTATGTTTCTTTGCTCTTTCTATCATTTATACTCAATTGACATATTTCCTCGAATAATATCCCTTTTTCTGTTATTTACTGACGGACGGGTCAATGTAGCTTGCCTAAAAAAACATTAATAAACCTACTATTGGGTCGATACACTTTGTGAGTAACTCTATGAGTAACTCTGTGTATAACTTTATTGTGATAAACCTGGCCCTTTTTGGTTGATGCACCATTCGTTATTCGATGGTATATGCCATGTGTTTTCATAGCTGTTAGAGCTACAAACTTTAGCTTTACTGTAAACATTAAACCATTTTACAATTGTTGCTTTGATTTAAACTATCTTTCATCAACCAAGTTGTAGTAGATATTACAGTAGTATTGTACAGTATAACGAAACTGTACTTGTAATATATACATATAAATACATTGAAACCCTAGCAGCTACACACACATATATTTGAATAAACCTATTTTCTGTTTATCAGGCAATATGATGGAACTAATCTAGAATTATTGAGTATATTTTACGATTTGGTACTGGATAACATCAAACCGCCAAATTTATCCAACCAAAGTCCACAAAGTCCACAAAATCCACAAAATCCATTCGCTATTAGACAAATGAAACAAAGTGGATTTTAACCATTAACACTTTACACTAAATGGCTGGTTTCCTGCTCTTCCACGCTTCAGGCTCAATAACTCAGGCTCAATAACTCAGGCTCAATAACTCAGGCTCAATAACTCAGGCTCAATAACTCAGGCTCAATAACTCAGGCTCAATAACTCAGGCTCAATAACTCAGGCTCAATAACTCAGGCTCAATAACTCAGGCTCAATAACTCAGGCTCAATAACTCAGGCTCAATAACTCAGGCTCAATAACTCAGGCTCAATAACTCAGGCTCAATAACTCAGGCTCAATAACTCAGGCTCAATAACTCAGGCTCAATAACTCAGGCTCAATAACTCAGGCTCCATAATCCCAGGCTCCATAACTCAGATTTGAGGCTCCATAATTCAGATTTCAGGCTCCATAATTCAGATTTCAGATTTCAGATTTCAGATTTCAGAATTTAGAATCCAGATTTCTCACTTTAT
>LSSK01000242.1:2900-13035 GCA_001969505.1 Zancudomyces culisetae
TAAATTATACAAATCGATTTAGTATTTTAGAATCTTGATCTAGATTGATATTATTAGTTAATCTAAAAATAACACAATTGCACAACATTCCCATTAAACAGAGAAAACAGACCCACATACCATTAGATGTTCTTGAATAAGTGTAAAACAGAAAAAATAATCCGTTCCTGCAATTTTAAGGAATACTATTCCCTATTTCCATTCTTCCCGACAAGAGCCAGTCATTGAGTCTAATTATTAGATGGTAATAATTACAAATCTGTTATAAACCTAGAATTGCATTTTTAAACCTCTCACCAAGGAGTACACCACGTACCTAACAAGGCCAAGGGGTATTCTAAAAGTCGAGTAGCAACTTCAAGTTACCAGTCTCTAGGAAGGCAGCACTTACACTCATGGGTAATTCAAAAGTGTTTTACTATTATTAACTGAGTAGTAATAGACCCATATTCTAAACCAAAGTGTACTATCATAGTCTTTTATAACCTTTTACCAAGCTATATGAAAGCTAAATAACGTGTAAAACATCATTCAAAGATAGAATAAAACATAATCATATTATTTTGAATGTCTAAATAAAAGCTACATGAACTAATATTCACAAGTTTCCACCAAAAAATTTACTTCTGGCTTATAGTTATAAACAAACAAACCCATAGAAAATAATTTAATTATTAATATCTTAGTATGGTCAACCAGGAGACAACACTATTATCATATTTTTAATACTCTGTTTATTTAATATGTAGATAATAGGTGTTTCCATAATAATAGCTCGAATTTATTGATTCGATAAGTCGTAAGATTGCGAGTTTTTAGTTTTTTTATGCTTTATCCTCAAACACCTAAAAATATAATGTAAAAAAAATTAATTCTAAATTTGAGTTAAAGATTTAACTCATTATTGTTCAAGATATTACATGAAAGCTTATAAATTTTATATGATATATTACCATAATTGGAACCATGAGCCTCCTAGTCTTGAAATGAACGGATAGAATCGCATAATTGTTATGTCAATGATCTCCAAAGGCTAAATGATAAATTTGTAAATTAATCCCGAAGTGAGTTTAATAACCTTATTAGCTTAAAATTAGCCAATAAATTTATGCTTTAAAACTTGAATGATACTTCCAATCAATAAGGGCTTAGACACCTCATAATTAATAAACCTTTGTATCACAATTACGTTGGTATATGTAATATGTTGAGCAAATTATATTGCTGATTACATTTTAATTTAAAATAGAATTAACAAATTAGCAAAACTGGTGCACTTCGGGTCATTTTGTCCATTTTGAAATGATTTACGAACCTTGAATGCCACCGGTATCATCTATGTTGTGATATCGATTGCTTTTTTTAACTAGAAATTGTGCTTGTTGTGCGATAAAACTATTTCTTAGCCTCATCAAAACATCACTATTTTTATAATGATCGTGCCTCTCAATAAACTGATATAGAATTACTAAAAATAATATTTTTTCTGTTTCTTTCACATGCAAAAGACCAGAAATATTCATTCTCTGGGTAGAAGCTTTAATTTTTCTAACCTTAGAGAAAATACTAGAGAAAGATTATTAAATTAAGAATCATAAAACAAGTTAAAACCCATTACATATTAACTCTTATACTTATTAATCAACTTATAAATAGCTTGAACTAAATATAGGTCTAATAATTTGAGTGAGCTATTGGAGAATTGGGTTTGCAAGTATATCGAATATATTGAAAATAGTTCTAGTGTTCATGGTATATTAGTTATCTAACTATTTTGACTAGTAAATTTTAATTCTATAAACCATTTAACCTTATGATCAAAACAGTAACTACAAAAAAAAGTATATAATGTCCAAGTTTTTTTCAGAATCCCATTCTCTACAATTCAAAAACTTTTAGAATTTTATCCTAGTTAAAAGGTGTATAGCTTGAAATAGTTAAAAACTAAAGTAAAATGGTAAACATTTTGTTGACAACCGCAGTTTTGATTACTTCATAGTTTGTAGCTGGTGCTAGCATTCCAGACACCCAGACGTCCATTGCAAAAAGACAAGATGACGATAATCGCAATATCTGCTATGGAGACAATAAAAAGCAATACCCTGACAAATTTCTAAATATTGAAATGTTTGCACAAAAATCAAGGAAAAATAGAATCGGTACAAAAGTGATTAATCCAAATCGTTGTTACATCATACCAACTACTGGTTCCTGCTTGCTTAATGGTGGCACGCCTGGTGAAGGCACAATAATGTTTTGCACTGGAACTAATTGCGATGGTTACTGCCGGGCTGGGCCAAGACAAGTCTGGTATACCCCCGGAGATATGCAGAAAGATATTGGAGGGCTTGCAAATTCAGTTTATTGGACAATTTGATAAGCTGATGAAAGTGCATTACTTCACGAGCCGTCTAAAAAATGAACTTAAATTTGCATAGTTACTCTTATTCTCATTATACCATTCCTATTTAATTTAGCTACTATTTTTTAGTTTTGTAAAAAAAGCCAGCTTTGGGATAATAAATTCTATTGGTTATTATTATTATTTATGTTTCCAACAATATATGTTTATATTATATTAAAACATGATATAAAGATATTTGCAGCGCAGGTTGAATTTTGTGAGCTATATTCTGAAAATGTTAAAATATACTCAAAATAGCTATGGAAACTGCAAAACGCAGGTTTTTTAGGATTGAGGTGACAAAAAATAAATTTAAGTGTACTCGACATCATTTTGTCAATTTTCATCTTTTCAACTTTCAATTAGTTGTAAATTCTTGCAATTGTCGTGTATTCTAGGTTATAAGACCTGAATGTTTTAATTTCTTAGTAAACTTGAAGCAATTATTAGAAAGAATAATATTTCAAGTCTGAAATTCATTTTATTCATTACATTAGCAAGGAGATTTTGAGTCTTATTTCCGATCACATAATTGATTTAATTCTCGGATCAAAAAATACAAGAGCAAAATTACAAAGCGAAATAAGAACAGAGAAAGAATTTATAACTGTTATATTTAATCAAGTTAAAATGTATTTAATCGACTATGAAAAATGAGATAGAATATGAAGATGATGGTAAGCTTGTATAAAGTATTAACAGCTATAATAATTATTAACCGGATAAGTATTATATTAGTTTTAACAGAGCTATAACATATTTAAACGCAAAAAAATCTTTTTATGAGTATATTTAGCTCTTTTAGTAGTTTTAATGTATATTGTAAACAATGAGACTGTTTGAATTAAGATTTTTTAATAGTTAAGTCATACGAATAGTTCTAAGGCTAGTTTTGAAAGTTAAAAACAATATTTTTGAAAAACTAAAATCTCAATGTCAGGTTTATAAATCAACTTTGTTAGGCAATCATTCAACAGTTCCGGGATTATGACCGCTACTCTTGCGATAGTGACATATCAGATGTCTCATCTATGAATGTAAAATCCGAATCGTCACGTGACCTATTTAAAAATTGAAAAATGATAAATCAGGTGTTTCTATCTCAGAAACTTGACCAACGAACGTTAAATACCCGGTCACGTCCGACAATATGTTAATTACTGTATCCATATGTTGTACACCACATGCACGAAAAATTCTACCTCTGAAAATGCTTCCTGCAATTTTTTTCAAGCTCAAACCAACTTGTCGAAATTTGATAAACAATTGAGTGAGAGTTTGAGTATAAAGATGCTAAGGAGGTTTAACAGAATTTGTTTGAACTGTGTATTTATTTCAAATAATTTCAAATAAACTGTAAAATTTCTAAAGACTGGAGATTATACTATGTGTCAAAGTATTATGATCTCGATACCTCAATACTTAGTGACTAAAATCTCAATCTTGATCTCTGAAATATTTATCAAATGAATCCAAAGACTTAATTATATCCAATCCTCTTGATGAACACCCGCTATATCAATAGTATAGAAAATAGATTCTTAATACTAGCACAAACATAATTTCTTTTTTCTTTAACTATCGATTGATTTTATAAATGTTTCAATTCCTACTGTTTACTAACACTAATATCAGAATATTCTAATTTTTAAAACTGCAAATTTCCAATTATTCAAAACTAAATATCTTCTATACTTGGTAATTGAAGTTGATACTTCTGGGGATTTACAATTATTAATCTGTGAAGCACTACTTTTGTCTCTACTAAAATGTTACGTCTGAAAATCGAAAGATCATTATCCTGCCCTTATAAACTCTCTTGTTTTAATTTGCTGTTTATCCCTCTATACTCATTAATTATCTTATTCACTAAATTAATTTATATACCTTTTTATCAAATACATTTACAATTGAATAAATTGGCAATAAATCCCACAACTTTAGCACTTTATCATTATTTAACCCACATTTTATAAATAAATACCCCCTTCTCACCCCCGCACATCAACGCTGTTATGCTCCATAACCCAATTGTTATAGATATTATTCAAAATCCTTTATTTAACCAATAGATTTCCCGTAGTTTTTATACCCTAAGTTTTCTAACCTGTTTAATAAATCCCGTATTACCCTAGCCTTAACACACACTCACTAAAATCAATAGGTATAAATATCGAGTATCGGTAATTGGATCTAAATAATTTCTTATTATCTATACGCTAAAGCTGAGACTTATTACTATAGGGAAACTAAAAAAAGATGAGTTCTAGTCAGTAGATAGGCTAGTAAATATGGGACTGGTGTATAGAAAAGTCGAAACCCCGAGTTTATTTTACAATAAGAGCAGAATAGTGACCATTACACATATTTTTTTGAACTCAAATACTGCGCCTCAGTTCAGAATCGTTTCTAAGACGTACATCACATTTATTTAATTCAGGGAGCGATGAGAAATTAAGAGAGATGTGTGGATAAATTCTTTTTAGGTAGATTCCGTGACAGGGAGTCGCAAGATTGGTTTCTCTATTTGTTGAGAGGAGGGAAACCAGTGTACTATTCTGGCTTGCACTGGAAACAGGAAAATTTTTAAACATTGTCTGTCAAACGAGGATAATAATCTTAGATTGACACAGCAGAAAAGACCTCTTTGAGCAAACGAACGGTAGGTATGAGGTCTCTACGATATGGAGTGGAATTGGTTATGTATATAATATGTAGGTTTATTCTTTTAGTTATTTTATGCGATGTTTATTTAATAAGCTAGTTAACTTAAAGCGAACTATTTTACTAAATAGAGGATAAAATTAAGACTGTAATATCAATACAGCTGAAGAAGGGAAAATGATTATATCAAGAACACACTTTTGGCTTAGGTTCACTTGAGCCTAGCGATTATTTTCCACCAGCAGTTGGCTTTGGGGCGGCTACTGGGGCTGCTGCAGCTGCTGGTGCTGGTGCTGGTGCTGGTGCTGGTGCTGGTGTTGCGGCAGCTGGTGGTGTAGATTCCTTAATTGCTTTTCTCAATTTTCTGTAGCTTTTCAAGGTGCCAGTACTTTTAAGGTTGGCAAATGCCTTCTTGAGCTCATCAAATACTGGATCGCTGAAAAGCTTGTTTACACGTGCTCTCTTGGATCTGAGGCATCTGCTGCACTTCTTGCATGCCTTGAAGCATCTCAATGGTCTGGTGCGTTTCCAGAACGTCTTAGCAGTCATCTTTCTGCATTTAACTTGGCACTCACTAGTGCACTTCTCATACTCAGGACCTTCAAATTCAGAGCACTTTCTTTCACATTTTATCATGCATCTTCTTCTGGCTACTCTGAACAAGCACTTTCTGAATTTTCTCTTGCATCTTCTAACTCTTCTTGATCCTCTGCGTTTTCCAGCAGCCAACTCATTTCCCAAGGTTCCATCGCAGGACTCGTTTGAATACTCACCATTGTTCTCAGCATAGGTTAGGTCACCCAGGTTTTGGATCCAGTCCCCATTATTGTTGTTGGTGTTTTTGTTTTGGTTGAAAGCAATACCCTCATTTCCAGATTCATAAATTTGGTTATCATTTTGGTGTACTGAATTTTGATACTCATTGCTTTGTGCCGATTGTGAAGAAGCGGATACGCTCAAGGCGTTTAAAGCGAGAGTCAGCAAACTAAGGGTAAAGGCTTTCATCTTTAGTGTATTTTCTAACAAGGTTTTTTTTAGTGAAGTCTAGCTGAAGGGTTGAATGATTATAGTTTTTCTTCTATTAGAGTGCGATGATGATATAGAAAACTCAGAATATGGCCGAATTTGAAGGTATTTATACTTTTTTTATGCTGATAAAACTACTCTCGCTTGAGTAAACACTTTCTATATTAAACTGTATTGAATTAAGACGTGAAACAATTTGATACTAGGTATGTTTTTGATATGTGTGCGTGTGCGTGTGTGTGTATGTGTATGTGTACACAAATATAGTGTGGTCATATTTGATTTTATCTAGATTTAAGTCAAGTCCAGATCTCATCTCGAATTAAAGTTGCGACTGCGTGATTACAGCAACATATCAGGATGTGTAGTATTTACTCCGGAAAATAAATTTATATTAGTGAGCACTTTCCTTATAAAAAATATATATCTTATAAAGTGGAATATCACTTTCTATTGGTATATTCATTTAAAAAATGGTGAAATGAAATGAAATCCTGAACAAAAAATAAGCACTAATAAGAAAAAAAATTAATACTGAGAATAAAGTTCCAGAATACTTGGGGGTGCAAGATTCTAGAATTTTAATAATATTATTGCAAATGTGTTATATTTAATATATACTGGAAAACTAGTCAACAAGAACAATCTCCACTATGAAATAAAAACTTTTTTCCAAATTAACCAATCAGGTTATAGTTATTTAAAGGTATTAAACAGTCTTTTAACAAAAGAACCTGCAACAGTTGAGAGGATGAAAAAACAACAGTTGAGGAAGCCAATACCAGAAGCGTCGACTAACAACTACTGATAGATTGCCGCCAAGTTTCAAAGCGGAATGTGAGCAATCATCAATTTTATGGGCCCAACCATGAGTGACCCTTTACTGCCGAAACAGGCAGGCGCAAAAAGCCCTACAAAGCTATTCAATAAATGACGCAATAAGTTCGCAAAAAGATCTACTTTTCACATACTCAGAATTGGAGACAAAAAAACCTGTTTGAAAACTGACTAAGAGAGGATCTGATTACACTCTCAGTGTAACTTGAGCTCAATTCGGGAATTACCACCAGTAAGACGTTTTAAAACTTTTCAGCCATATGAAGGGCTACCTCAAATTTGTGGAACATAATAAAGGACAGAATAGCTTATTTTACTTTCTAATAAGGAAACAACTAAGTTGGTATACAAGCCATTTTTATTGCTTATTAAAAAGTAGAGTTTTTTAAATCAATGAATATGACAGGGAAGTGACTGTGATCAACATTTCCAGTTTCTGAGAAACAGTACTCTTTCTGTTGATTCCCAATATAATTAAAAAGTGGGAAAAAACGAAGTGACACTAATGTAAAAGACTCTTTTGTGGAAAAAACACTTATAATGGATCAGAACGACATAAAGATAATATTCGTGAATAAAAACATAGGGATCCCTAGAACGTTATTTGTTGAAGTACTGATGACTATTTTCTGGGAAGGCTGCAACCAGAATATAATTTCAGCAAACAAAAATAACACAGAAAAAATGTTTGTCACGAGCTTGAGAAGAGTCAGGAGGAACAGCTGCGACTAAAACCCGAGAGGATAAGGAAAAAAAAATTCATCAAGGAGTATAAAACTAAGATAAAGGTACGGATCAACGTCTGAAAAACCAAGGGTGGATATCATAAAGGGAGCATGATGCAACCCATTAGAAAACTGACGAACATCACAAGGCCATGGATCAGTAACCAGTATAAATGCACTAGCCGCGACAGTAGAACAACATCAACAACAACATGGGGGGGGGGGGGGGCTGCCCCCAATCTAAGCTCAGATCCCTTTGATGCTTGTATCATTGGTTTTAATGCTACTATAAATAATAAACCAACTGTGGTTTTGAAGTAAACATAGTTTATGAACAAATTACTGCCAAGAGTGAAATTGAAAGGATGGACAGCAAAGAACTTGAGACACACATTGCACACATTGGGTGGGGTCGGGTCCAATTAAATCTAGTAAAACAAGAAAAATTGAAAAAAATAAACAGAAAAGTCCTTAAACAAAACCACATAGTCACATGATCAGGACACCAACTCAGCCAAATTTCAGATCTGAATCTCGAAACGACGAGAAGACAATAAGCACGAGTGTAAAGGTATCCATACCTAAACACGCTAGAGCTACCAATTTTGACCCAGCTAACTGGGGGGAGCATCAAGACGCTGGTGGCAATTCCATAACGAATTATAAAAAAAGTGGTCAGGAGGGGAATAAAACTCACGATCACACTCAGCCAAAACTCTGGTACGCTGACTTGATACACTGAGACTAGCGATGACAATGTGTCGTGCAAATAAATAATGTTCAGAAGTCGGTACATCGATCGTATCTTTTACTCTGTAGAATCTTTTATACATTATTGAATAGTTTTAGTATGTAAACATTTATCTAGGTATATGTGTATTAACAATACTTTCTATAGTTAGATTAGGCTTTATTAGGATAAAAAGTCAATGGATGAACATAGGATATATCAAAAATAAAAGTTATAAAGATAATAGTTTGGAAATAATTTTCAGTAGACTAATTATAAATAAATAATACAATTATATTTATGCGTAAGAATTAACATTGGAAGGTTCTTGCGACAGATGAGAGTGGTGTTGGGAGCATTTAGCTACCAAATCTTGATTCAACATGAAGAATTGACTCACAAATGAACACTTGGTAACTTTCAAACATATTTCTAGAGTACATCGAAAGAAGTAATACTGGCTCTAGCTACAAGAAAATAAACCTAGTATTAGTTAAATATTTCTACTTAGTAATACCAATGAGATGGGCTCAAGTCAATGAAGCAGACAATATTGTGTCAAGTAGGAACCAGTTCCTAATCCTTGCTAATAACAGAGAGAAATCATCTAAACAAGCAATGAAGGTACGAAAATGATGTAAAAGATATAATCTGGAGATTAGTTACGTCAGAATAAACCAACCGACAATGGCATTGAAGATTAATAGAAAGATAGAATTATAACTGTAGAAATGAATACAGATTCAGGCCTAGAAAACATATGTTAAACGGTGGATAAAAACCGAGTATGAAGATCTATAACGTAAGCGGTATAAACTGATTTAAGGCAAACTATATTATAAATAATTCATGCTATTATCGCCAGGCATATTGAAGGTAAATATTTTAACATTTTATTATATTCGTTCCACATATTACCATATCTAAATAGATTTAATTACTAGTACTAAAAACATTAAAAAAGGTTAAATAGATCTTTTTACTATATTTGTAATAAATTTTTACTGATATTATTGAAAATATAGTAATAGATTGTGTAGAAATATACTACTGATACCCACCCATTCCACCCATATTCCTATTCAAAATTACTTTGAAGTAAATAGAAATTCGCGTAGAACAGTAGTGGGGCTCAGCATGGTAATCATTCAGAATTCAGTACTCTAAGCGATCATTTTAAAAAAATTTAGTTGATTTGATTGAATTATTTCGAAAGTTTGAAAATAGCATTCACACATCTAGCGTATTAATCTACTAAAATATTTGTAGTTTTAAGTGATATTTATTAAAAAGATTCTAAATCTCAAAAGCTAGTTCACTTGGCCAAACTATCTCATTAAAAAATTTGGAAGTGTAGAAATAGTTAAAAGAATCTAGGTCGTGAAATTAATGATATGAATTGTAGAGGCTGTGAGTTCTTATTTATATATTAAAGGAAGGTAAATTTTAATTTAGAAAAATGTTCAATTATAAGATTTAGCTATTAATACAATGATGTATACTTTTAATTAAAAGTTGTTGTATATGTACATATGATATTAATGCCATGACAGAGAAAGAGAAAATTCAATAACGATAAATTTAAATAGTTGCTTTAATTTAAAAAAGTACTAATTAACTTTTAAATATGTTTAGTTGAATAGAATGTAACTTATTATTATTATCGAATATTCAGAGACAAGTATGTTCCACTCAATTCCCACTCAACTCCCACCCATGTCTAGCTCAAACTGTGGTAAAGATTTAACA
>LSSK01000243.1:14650-25950 GCA_001969505.1 Zancudomyces culisetae
GGGGAGAAGGGATAACCGGATGAAAAAAAAAAACAAAAACAAACTATAATGATCAAACATGATAACCAAATGTTTACGAGATACTTTTTTTTCTTTTTTTTTCACCAATTCATTTAGTAATAGTAATACTTGTATACCTTTTTAAATACAAGAAATATAAAAATAAAACAAATTAAAACAAATTAAAATAAAATAGAACAATAAAATAAAATAATTCACAATATTCAATTACTTACAAGCCAACGAAAAACAATACTCTCCAAACACCCCCAAAAATACTTGTAAATGAACCAAAAGCACATTGTCACCAGCAAAATGCATGTGACAGTTCAATAAACGTACCAAACTTGGATACGCGGGTTTCATCACATGCTCCACAACCAAATCAAACGGATCATTGTCATCACCAATACTACCGCTACTCTTGTTATTCTCGCTGTTGTCTTTTTCATTGGTCTTTTGTACTGAAATGTGTCTTGATATTTCTGAAACGAAAAAGGTCAACAAAGCAACTACACTATATCGGTAATTGGTCCGTTGTCCATTATTAAGGAAATTGAGAAGATTGGCACTATATCCTTGAAACACGCCACCACCACCACCACCACCACCACTGCTGGTACCAGCACCAGCGGTCGAGTTGATACTTTTCTTTGTTACTCCGTTTCTGTTATTAGTACTAGTTCTACTGTTGTTATCGTCATCAGTTTCGTCATCAGTTTGTTCATCCGTCACATGATTTTCACTACTGATCGATAATTTGGCACCATTGCTATTGTAAGCCTTTTTTGTTTGTGTTGGTTTACAAAGAGAGTAAAATGAATTTTCCGGATACATTGACAAGTCAAAGGACAAGGCGTCTGTACCGGCCTTTTCCTCACTCTCATTCACACTATTACTGCTGTGTCCAAAGGTATAGCTATAACAATCCAAAATATCAGATGCCATCCCTGCCAACCGAGAAATAATTACAGACAGCTTTTCGGAATCACCCGAGTACAGGTTGTACAGTTTGATCAGCAGCATCAAGGAAGCCATAGTAGAGCAGGACTCTTGGCGTGTTAGGGAAGGCAGTTGTGGCATGACGCCACATTCTACCAGCATTGTCCTGAGTCGCAGGTTGGTATTGAAACGGCGTGAAAACTGACGGGATGATTCTAAAGCATTCAACAGAATCAGCAGATTGTCAAAGGTGTAAGAGTCATTGGTGAATGGAAGGGAGGGGTATGTAGGTAGGGATAGACCATAAATGGATTTTGGAAGATTTGAAGATAGTGATGAAGTAGAGTGCTGCTGAGTATGTTGAATTGGAATGGAGTTTGATAAATTATCGGACAAAAAGCTTTGGTGACAGTTAAAGAGGGGACTAATAAAGATATCACCAATGGTGTTTATGAGCTGCAAATGTAGCACACAGGAAAGAGTAATTTCATGGTAAAGTTCCTTTTGTGATTTATCTGAAGGCGCCGTTGGGATGTTGTTTTCACCTTCTACAGACTTTTCATCAGCACTGGATAGTATTGGAGAATTTGGCGACAGCACATCAAATAACAAGTAAGGCAAGGAGTAATCCATGACTTTTGTAAAAGTCCTAACAACCAAGAATTGAGAAGAAGTATCCAACAATGATTTGGTCTTATCAACCAAATCTTGCAAACAAGCCGCGCCAATTCGACACAGAGTCTCTCCACCACTATTTACAGATGTTTCGCGAGAAAAGCAAATGCAACTGGATAACAAGTCCAATAGTTTTTCCAGAAAGATTGGAGCGCAAGAAGGCTTATCCTTTTCCTCGTTGAGTAGATGTACAAACAGATCAATCAAATGACGTAGTGCTTTTACCAGCGTAGTAGAAATATACAACTCAACCTGTTCAGAGTGAAGAGAAGAATTCCCATTAAAGCTAGAAAACAAGTCGAAGGCAATTGTATCAAGGAAAAGTATAAAGTTGTTTTTCGGTGTAGTTGTGGTTGTCGGTGTAGTTGTAGATTCGGTTGTGGATTGATCAGAAAAGAAAAACAAATGATTAGATTTAGCCAACAAATAAATAGAATCCAAAGCAGACGATCGCACTTCCAAATCATCACTTGTTTTAACAATACGGTGTAAGGAAAGAAGAATGGAAAAGTGAGGATTACGGTTGAATAAAAGAGAAAGTTGGTCAACAGCAGCAAGAGAGAGTTTTGGTTGGAGAGATTGGACTCCATAATCGGTAAGAGTTTGAATCAATTCAGTAAAATTACTATCAACATTATTAGAAGGGTTGTTGTTGGAGGTGTTTTTGGTGTTGGAGGTAGTGTTGGCATGGGAATGAAGATGGATATGTTTCGCAGCCAATAAAACCAAATCCAAACCAAGCTCAGAAATCAAAAGATCACTATCATAGGCAGCAGTCTTTGAAGCCAACAAAACAGCCTTCCATCCACTTCTAAGCTTGGAATGCTTGGCTTCAACCAGTTGTTTAAGGCACCGAAGAACCATGTCTTTTACAGTCAAATCACCAACCTGCGTCATATGGCCATTGGTAACAACCACAAGGTTGCACTGATGCTCCAAAACCGTGACAAAGGGTCGAAGAAACTGCTTTTGGAACTGGAAATCCAACACTTCATCCAAATCCAAATCCAAAAAGTCCTGTGAAAGCTGCCGTAATGAATCCAGAGTAAAAATGGCTACTTGGGTATTGGGATGGGAGCCAGCTCGATCAAACAAGTCGCCGAGAACAGCCCAAATATGCGACCACTCGAATCGAATACGTGCCATGTTGTACCGAGCTATTTCGACTATACGAGTCAGCATATGTAAAGGAGGAGTTGAACCCTGGTGGGAGGATACAGCAGTATGTTGAAGATGAGAATTGAGATTTGGATTAAGGTTGGTGTTGGTGTTGGTGTTGGTATTGAGATTTGAATTAGGGTTGGTGTTGGTGTTGAGGTTGGAATTGGAGTTGGAGTTAGGATTGTAATGAGAACGAGTATGGATGTGGTCAAGATTACTATCATAGACAGATTTTCTAGAATAAAGAGAAGAAGATTTGGTTAGAGTAATTTCATCCATAGCAACAATTGAGATTGCCTTTACAAAATCAACAATTCCATTTCCGGACAAATTCACAGAGGTTACAAAGATCCGATCAACAACAAGACCCAACACATACGAATAGGTTTGACGAACGAAGGTCTTGAGGTTTGCAGCAGAGATGGATTTTCTGGCCTCAACAATCTCGGAGTTAGGAGTGTTGGCAAAGACAGAGGCTACATTTGGATTTGGTGAAACAAAGAAATTGGCATCGTCAATAGAATTAACCCCAGGAGAATCAAATCTAGAAGCGGGGGTTTCATCAGGATTATAACCGCCATTGCCAATTCCTCCAACACCATTATTATCGATGGTATTCCTTTCATAAGAATGGTTTTGAGGATTGAGAGACTCGTCATAGGTAATATTTGAATTTGGAGTTGTTATCCCCGTAATGGACTGGTTAGGACTGTTTCCAAGACTAGTTGCTGCTGACCCGTATGCACTATTGACAACGGGGTTTTCCAACAATGACAGCCGTTCCAATAACGATACACATTGCAGTACAGGCATCCAGTCATCCTGCAAACCATTCCCAACATCTGGTCGAAGCAGTGCAACTTCCAGCAACGCACGAGTGGCTTCTAATTGCTTGTTTGTAATAGATGCAGACGACGATTCGAGGTTGTCACCACTAATGCCACCACTAAGACTACTGCCACTGCCACTGCCACTACCACTACCACCAAGACTGCCACCACTACCGGCACCGCTACCAAGAATATGGCTTCCCAAAACAGTAAACCTGGACAAACTAGATACATATGCAGCACGTTCTAGAGGAAGTCGGAACCGACAAGCCAGTGTAACACCACACTGCATACCAACCAAACACTCATAAATAACACGAGGATCACGGCTGGTTTGTAACGGAGAAGAAAGAGCAGCCAAAACAGGAGCCCAAACAGCCTCAAACATCGCTGAAACATGCTCGGCACGAGTGGCTACAGTAAACTGAACCATTTCAGAATACCAGCGCGCGTTCAAAGTCGAATCCAGCTGGAAAATAGCCCGGATTCGCTGCTCAGATTTAGTCGCCATCATTGTCGACCGCTCCTTCATCAACATTGCCAGCTTGCTATGTGCTTGTCTGCCACGCCGCCATTGATCAAAGAACGTGTTGGCTCCTCCTCCCCCTCCTCCTCCAGCTTCAGCTCCATTCCCAACTATCAACAAATCTGTAGCTGCATGGCGCAACGGATCGTCCAGCAATTTGATTTCGTTGGTTCTGATGTCTTCATAAATAACATCCAAATACTCTGGGTTCAGATCTGCCCCATTGTTGATCCCTCGATTGTTTTTGAAAAACTGTTCCTTTGTCATCTTGTTCTTGACCTGCGCCGAATGCAAATCTGTATTCAACATAATAATACTAAACGCCAACACATAAGCCGCCTGCGCATTGGCAAACTCTGAGTTTTCCTTATTCTCCTCCACATACTTTTCTGCAAACTTTTGCATAATCCGATCGATCTTCTGTGCCTCGCCTGGTAGCCTGAAACCCTGCAAAAACTTACGCAACGCATCGGTAATCGTCAATCCCTCAAAGCTGTTCAGATCAACAAACTGATGCATCACCTTCTCACACGTTTCATCCTTCTCACCCAAATACTCTCCTAGCTTCATTTTATCAATTTGCCCTTCCACACTAGCCTTTTGCAAAAACCGAGCAATTGCCTCTGGTTCTGAGCTCTCTATAAACCCATCTTCCACCAATGCCCTGATTCCTCGACTGGGCTTCTTATTAAACACCGCTATATACTTGCTATACTTTTCTTTACGCTTCCTGTTCTCAAATAGCTTTTCAATATTCTCCTTGTCATCCTGTTGCTCTACACCAATTGTACTCCTGGTCTGCACTCGTGACATTGATGCCTCGCTTCCACTCGCATCGACTTCCTCTTCAACTATCTTTCCCATACTTTCTGTCCTTCGTCTCTGTGGCTCTCCAAACCCTTGTTGTTGTTGTTGTTGTTGTTTCTGTTGGCCACTTCCTGTGTTTATCATCATTCGGTCACTCCACAGTACCATACTCTGCAACATTGCTGTCAGCGAATTTAGTGCCGATTGCCGCAAATTATATTCGCCGCTCGTCGTTTCCACCATATTTCTTGTCCCGCTACTACTCTTTGCACTTGACTGTGAATATGTCTGCGTTGTCCGCCTCTTCTTTTCCATCTGCATCTCTGCTTTTTGCTTCTTGAGTCCGGCTGTCCTAAAAATCGACGTCTCTTCATCCTGCACTTTTTTCCACAAATAATTCTCTGCTGTCTCTCTGCCACTTGTGTTCATCCTCGACCACTCTGGCCACATTGCTGTCGATATACTCCCTCCACTGATTCTACACAACTGTTCTGCAAGCCGCTGAAACACTTGCACTTGCGATTTTTGATCACAATCATAATTCAAATATAACTCCACCACCAGTGATGGATCGCGTAAAATCCGCTCAAATAACATTAGGTATCGTTCTCTCTGTGCTACTGAACCTACATGCTTCATCGCCAAAATCGGAAACACAATCTCTTTCATCATCACCTCAATCTCCTGCTTCATAAAGCTCCTCAAATCCACCAATGTCACCTCAAACATCGAAATCGTCACATCCAACACTTCTATATTTGTTGCCACCAAGTTTCGCGATAGTAAAATCGAAAGATATTGCTTAACCACCACTATCAGTGGAATCCATCCCTCTCCCTTCCCCTTTTGTCCATCCTCCTTCTCCCACACTTCATCTGCCGCTGCTTGTATCTCATGCCCAGCCTGTTCTATTTCTTTTGCTGTCTCGTTTCTTTCGCCTTCTTCTGCCTCCGCTCGCCTACCCCTAGACATTCGCTCCAGCAACCCTGGTGTATGTGCCTTCAACTCATCTCTCATATCGCCTCTTGTCTGCTCTTTCCCCCCATCACTTTTCAAATATAAATACCCCTCGCTAAACAGCTCCGTGTATTGTGAAAGCATTGTACTCATCAGCTGAAGCGTAATCAGTCGCGAACTTTCCGTAATCATCCGAATCTCATGGTTTCCTTCGTGTATATTATCCTTTCTCATCGAAAACTTGCTCAATGCCCAAAATATTAAAAACACATCTCTAACTGCTACCTCGCCTGTCTTCTGTCTACCCTTCTCCCACATCTCCAATATTGTCTTTTCTGCTCTGCCACATATCGCCCCAATCATTTGAAACAGCGCCCCACTTGCTACTGCCTCATTCCCTCCAATTACTCCCAACAAATACACATTTATTACTGTCCTTACTCCCCGAAGTAACGAGCCTTGATGTACCTCAAGATCTTTACTCAGTGTTATTGCCAACAACGCCTTCACTATCTGCAATTGCACCACCTCTGATGTCGATGACCCAGAAAATGCTCTACATACTATCCCTACCATTCTGTCTGTAAGCTTTGACACTGGTGTCTCCCAATCCTTCGCTCTCTCCCCCATACTTGCCAAATACTCTTCCGCCTTTTCTTTTTCTCTTCCCTTTCCCTTTCCTTTTTCCTTTTCACTATCCTTGAGAATTTCCCTTTCTTTTTTGGCTATTCGACTAAACATCCTGAACGAAACTAACTTCTCCACAATATCCATCATCAAAACTATCTCATCCGTATACACCTTTGAAGGATCCCCGATTTGCTCTAGTCCCTCAAGCAACGTCCTTGCTTCTTCAATTCCCATCCACTCTGCCTCCCCATCTCGTTGACCTTCTACTTTTCCTTCCAGTATTCCTATTCATTTTTATTTTTACTTTGATTTTTTCTTGATTTTTTTAAAATACTTGCCACACTATTATTATCAACCCTTAACCCAATTGTCTTTATAGTATATTTTACATTTATTTTCTACTTACCCATACACTTCTCCAAAATCTCCTTGTTTTCCTTCCTCCTCCCATTTTTGCTTTCTTGAAGCTTCTTCATTGAGTTCAACACAAACACCAGGCTAGGAAGCGGTGCTGGTGTCTTTGGCTCTGAAATATAATCCCCAGTAACAACTTTATTCATATCCACTGCAATACCCTTTTTCTTATTCCCTTTATCCTGTTCGTCCCTCGTTATATCTCGTGTTTCACTGCTGGTTTTTGTCTCTTCTTGTGACTCTTCCTGATGAGCATGATTTGTATTTTCTATCTCGCTATCAGCTGTGGCTATATCCTCTACTTCCGTTTCGCTTTTTATCTCTTTTTTGCTGTCTATATGTTGCTCGCTTTCTAGTTCATTCCCGGCTACAGCTACAGCTTCAGCGTCACCCTCAGTTCCAGTTCCAGTTCCAGTTTCTTCTACCCCTTTCTCTACTTCATCCTCTGCCCGTTCTTTCAAAGATATATTCTTTCCCTGTTCACTCTCCTTTACTACTTTTGTCTCCTCCTCTTCATTTAATTCGCCGACATTTTCCTCTCCACTTTCTTGCTCCACGTGTTCTTCTGGAGCTTTGATCACTTCTCGCGTCGAATCGATATTGTGCTGGCCTTTATCATCTATCAACCCACTCTGCACTTCTATCTCGTTACTCATTCTCTTTTTTGAGTTTTAATGTTTGCTGTTCCAATTTATTCCTGTATTTTTAATATATTAATATTTTATTACTCTTTTCATCACTTTATGCTTTTTACACCATCCTTCTTTTTTTTCTTTTAAAAAAAAAGATTAAAAATATACCAGTGTGAATTCAAAAAGGGCACTGAATTTATACCATTTTATATAAAGAATCAACGTGTTTCTGCATTCAAATCAAAACCCAAAACTCATTTACCTTGATTTGTTTACTTTACTGCCGTCCCATAAGTGGTTTGACAAGATGCTTTTATTATGACCCTTTTGCACTCTGTGATTTGTCTCGTATGTTTTATTTTTGGATAAACTCTATTCTAGTTAAACACATGAAATCTAGGTCCCTCTCTTTTTTTTTATCTAAAGCCCTTTTTATTATGTTAGTTATATTCCCTTTTTGGAAAACATTGGTATTATTATTTGGCAAACTCCTTTTTTTTTCAATGAAATTGCTGTTTTGGCTGTACTTTATTAAACGATATCTTCAAAACCACCCTAGTTATTGGTTGGCTTTTGACTTGTCCATTTTTTTTTTCAATGTTTCTATTTTCATTCTCGTTTCCATTTTCATCTTCATCTTCATTTTTGTTTTTGCCTTTGTCTTTGTTTTTGTTTTTGTTTTTTGCTTTTGTTTTTGTTTTTGTTTTTTGCTTTTGTTTTATATTTAAACTTTGAAGGTGATTTAATAATGGTAATTCTCACCACTTACCATCAGAAAAGGGAACAAAAAGGTATTTTGAATGACAATTAACTAATCTTTTTCCTGCATCAACTCCAATATTCTATAATTAGCACTTTTTTTTTGAATGGCGGGATTTTTTCGGCTCAGGAAAAATAAACGTCAGTTGTATAAGCTGTACTTGGAATTATTACTTCAAAATGGTATAGTTGTAAAGGAAGAGGTGGGGGGTTCTATAAAGTGATTGTATTTGATGTGGTGTAATCCGAATTCCGATTTTATGAGCTTGAAAGAAACCTGAGAAAGGTATACGGGTTTGGTATACGATATTTTCTCTTTTCTCCTCACCTCCCACCTCCCGCCTCTCCTCCAATCTCTCAGATCATATCATTACATTACCATTTATCATTACCATACTATAATTCAGTTTTCTTCCGTTCCCTTTTTCTTTTATAAATGATATATGTGTGGCTGTGCTTCAAAAAACTTGGCACATTTTTTTTTCCTTTCAAATTGCGGCTTATTTGTTTAGTGTGTACAGAAAAAAACAATATAACTTGGTAAACAAAAAATTTCCATAATATAGCAAGTACCAAGAGTTAAATAGTAATGATAGTAACAATAAAAAAAGTGCATACATGATTATCTGACAATTCTTATTTGACTACCCTATAACCAACACTCTTCTAGATCAAAATAACACTGATTTTTTCCGTTAAACTATTCAAGCCATCAGCAAAATAATTGATGTTCTCCTCCCTTTCCCTTTCTTTTCTTCATCTTAAATGATCCACTCATTTACTTTTTAGCCTACAAAAATATTTGATCGCCTCGACCACCAATATTACACCCTCCCCCTTTTTTTTTGTTTTTTAGACTTTTTGTATTATTGCCTAGTTGGAATATATACTGTTATACTCTGACTAGATTTTTTTTAAAAAAAAATCTAATAAACATCAAAGAAGAGTCGGCATATGTATATATATATATTCTATTTCATCATTCCCTTCTCCCCAATTTATTTCCGAGTTTGTACAATAGAAAATTATATATGAAAATCAATGTTAATTAAATAATAAGCTATTAATAATATACCCACCTTTAATTACATCTAATTGTAAAAATAAAACGTTAAAAGATAGAAAAGCAATGCATGACAAAAAATATGAGCTGGAGAGCGAAAAGGAAGACTGTATCCTATCACAATGCTCAGCATCGTCGATATATTACGAACTGTCAAATACTAGACTTTTTGCGATTACACTGTCCCTTTGTGTTTTGATATTCGCATCATCGCTAGCGTCCACAATCACATCGACAGCAGCAGAAAATATCAGTATGGAACTTGGAGCTGATAATATAGCATGGGTGGCCCATATCTATCTTATTGCATCAACAGCGCCACAGTTGGTTTGGGGCAAAATCTCTACAATTTTTGGGATAAAAGTTGCTGTCATATCTTTCAGTTTTGTATTTATGATCGGGTCTATTCTAGCAGGGTTAGCTAATGATATGACATCTCTAATAATTTATCGAGGAATTATGGGATTGGGTGGAGGTGGGATAATGATAGTGTCAAATATGATAATTTCAAACATAGTCCCAATTAAGGCTAGAGGTAAACATTTAGGGTATACATCTGCAGCGAGTCTACTGGGTCAAACGCTGGGTCCAATTATTGGTGGGTTATTGACAGAGAGCTGGGGTTGGAGGTATACGCAGCTAATATTTTTTCCAATTCTACTTATTTCAGGAATTGTAATGTACTTTTTTATTGAAATCCCGACCCCCAAAATGAACATAAAAAGACAAGTAGGCCAGGTAGATATTTATGGATTAATCCTTATCGTTGTTTCAACAACGCTGATCTTGATGGGCTTTGATATTATTAGCACTTCTGCACCCTTTGTTGGTGTTGCTTTGGTGCTACTTGCTGTAGGAATTTCCATACTCGTTGCCTTTATCTATGTGGAATCGCGCAAAAAAACGGATCCTCTAATATCAGTAGATGTCTTGAAGCAGCACAACGTATCGTTTGGAATGATTAGTGCTCTGTGTACTGGCGTTATTATATACGCCTCGATTTTTCTCTTTCCACAATATTACAGAGCAGTGTACAACTCTACGCCAATTCAGGCTGGTTTAATGACATGGCCATGGGTGGTGGGTGTGGGCGTATCCAGTATTTCTTGCGGACTAGCGATTTCGCTATACGGAAACTTTAGACCATATTTGATTGTGGGTGGAGGCTTGCTAGTAGTGGGATTTAGTTTGCTGACCACGTTTGAGTACTCGACAAAAATACACGTTGAGTACTTGTATACATTTATTGTTGGTCTGGGTATAGGGTTCCGGTTGCCCTCTGTAACAATTGAGGCACAAGCAGTGGTAAGTCATAAAGATCTAGCAAGTGTCACATCGCTGGTCACGTTTTCAAGAAGCATGGGTGGTGTGCTCGGGTTGGCGATATCAAAAGGAATGCAAAAAAACGTTATGCATCGACTGGCTGAAGAATTGTTAAAAGAGCACAGTGAGTGGTATGATGAGATTGAAGGTGCGGCAAATGGCCTTGTATACAAAATATTCCAGATTACTGACGAAGAGGTAAGAAAGCGCGTGGTTGAGTCGTTTATTAATTCCATCGTGGAGGTGTTCTATGTATGTATTGGGTTTTCTGTTGTGGCTTTAGTAACATCAGTATTGGCTCACCATGTTGACCTTTATAACACCGCCGAGGAAAAAGAAATGCTAGAGAAAAGAATTGAAGAACTCAAAAAAGCCTCTAAACCCACTTCTGTAAAGTCGCTACCCTTGTAATTTTTCGAATTGTGGTTATTGAGCTTAGACCAACGAGGTTGTTGGGTGCATAGTTTGTTTGTATTGAAATGCAAATAGTAAAACCAAACCTGTGTGAAGAAGGGAGGGAGGGAGAGAGAGGAAAGAAGGGAAGAAGGGAAGAAGGGAAGAAGGGAAGAAGGGAAGAAGGG
>LSSK01000243.1:26555-43364 GCA_001969505.1 Zancudomyces culisetae
AAGAAGGGAAGAAGGGAAGAAGGGAAGAAGGGAAGAAGGGAAGAAGGGAAGAAGGGAAGAAGGGAAGAAGGGAAGAAGGGAAGAAGGGAAGAAGGGAAGAAGGGAAGAAGGGAAGAAGGGGACAGGATTAAGCGTTGTAAATACACATTATTGTAGATAAATAGTTTTTTTTATTTTTTTATTTCCATAGACACAAAACCACTAACTAACAAATCTAAAAAGCAAAAAAAAGACCATACAATCGGTTAACAACAACTCAAAAACAACACAGATTTGCTGTACATTCAAAACACAAAACAAAAACAAACAAAGAAAAAAAGACGAGAAAGTCAAACATACAAATCGGTTATCCAACTTGTTAGTTCGCAATGTAACTTGGACTTTTTGTCATCCATATCTTTGGAAATAAACGATGTTTCAATAAACGTTGTGTGGTTTTGCAAGTGATCAAACCTGAAAACCGTTCCTTCCAGCCCCGAAAGCTCATCAGTTTGCTCGTTCAAGTCTTCTGTATGGGCATCGGGAGCCTTGCCTCTTACTGTTCGCAGCTTTTCACTATTAGTATTCCATAAACAAACGCAAACACCAATTTTTTTTTGTTTAGTATAGTTATTTACGCCTAAAAAAAAGTTGTAAAATAACAAGTAGTTCAGGACAAATTACATTTCTTCTTCAAGTTTGCAGCGTATCTCTGTAGGTGAAGCTGCTCCTTTGAGGTCACACTTGTTACAAGCCACTAAAATCGAGATTTCGTTGCTGGATTTCTGAACCGATATCAATAAATCGTAAAGAAACCTAAGGTAGAAAAAAAAAAGTGATGAGGGATATGTTATTTAATTTATAAATACCATAGGCATATTACATACAAGTAAAAGTGTGAAACTTACTCCGCAACTGAAAATGCATTTTTTTTGAATTCTACCGAATCGATAGTAAATATAACACCTGCAGTGATTGGCAAGTACTCCTTGTATCGAAAACGTAATTTAGGATGGCCAGGAACATCGACAATAAACATTGTTTTCTACAGAAATCGACAGCAGATACGAGCATAAAGTAAAGCGACAAACCATTTCAATATAAAAGTAAATCAGTAGGGAATTGGGAAGAAGAATTACCTGAGTACCGAGTAAATTGATAGTACAATCAGCTTCATTTACATCGATGGAAGTTTGAGTTGGCAGGACTAGCCCATATCTCAGCTATAAAAGTTTACACAAAGAGGTATAAGAGCCATTCTAATTAGAAATGTGGAAATAATCCAGAGTTGGTCGGATGCGATGAGTGGTTCTTACCCAAGTCCATGCTGTAGTTTTTCCAGAGTCTGAGAGTCCAAGGATGACCAACCCATTCTTGCTTTTGCCAGCGGCTAATATTACATTAAAACAGTTTATAGGGTTTATAAAAGTTACATAAGGGCTATATAAATAAAGAGAGTAAATCAATCAAAAAAAAAAACAATAAAGTAAATGGTAATTACCGTGTCGTTTTCTCAAAAAGATATAGAAAAAAAAGATAATGAGTCCAACGCTCAAGCTCCAAGCCAAAATATCAAAGGAACTCATACCTGAAAGATTGAAGAAAAAAACAAAAAGGCAAAGATTGATTTCTACTATATACTTAAATTACAATTTGAAGCTTCGTTGTTTTATTAGCAAGTATAGAGGATACTAAAAAGTATTTTTTATTTTGCGGGGATTGGAGTTTGTTATACGAGTCCCTCGCAATTAAAGGTTGGTAAATACAACAATTAAGTTTTACAAACAAATGTACACCCTCAATTGGCCCGTTTATTTTTCTTTGCCATCTGGGCGATTTTCCGCGATTTTTTTTTCTGTTGTTGTAAGGATCAGTTAATGGTAAACCCAAAAGCAAAAAATTTTGTCACAAAAATAAAATAAAAAGAAAGGCGAGGAAAGAAGAGGAGTGTATTTCAGATTTGAATAGCTTGAAGAATTATTAATAAAGGATTGTAAGGGACCGGGAAACTATTAAAACTATAGGATAGGGTATTGATATCTGAAATCAAATAGAGATGGCGTCATATAGCGGAAAACTAGGATTTTACCATTTGGTTGAAAATCTGAAGGTACTTTTGATATTCTATGTTTAAAGTCTTTGTGTTTTATTCAAAAATGTGCTTGGGGAAAGTCGGGATTCAAGTATTAGTGGCTTGTGTAGTGATATATAATAAAATTTGGTTGGAAACATAAACATAAAAATTGATATAAATGTGGATATGAATGCGAATAAATAGAAAACGAAGCGAACGGGTTGGGTAAACAACAAAATTCCAAACCCAGAGTCGATCTCAGATCATATGTATAGAATGAGCATTATTGCCTTTACGATAAATGATACCGGATTGAACAGAGACAGGTAGGTGGGGGTATTATTTGCCGTAAATCCATATATATAAATATATATTGTAGCTTTATCAAAGGAATAGTGATTTATCATTTTCTGTGTAATTTATATAAACTCAATTCGATGCAAAGATGTATCAAGATGGCACTAGTTCACGACTTGGCTGAATCGCTAGTGGTACTAATTTTTTTTACACTTTTTTAATTACTAAATATGGAAATTCTTGTGTGTATTTTCTATCATATTGAGTGAAAAGTATGTTTTGTAAAACAGTAAGTGTGGGTCAATACTATTAGGGCGACATAACACCATATGATAAGGTACCAAAAGAAGAAAAGTTTCGAATGGAAAAGGTAGGTAACATAAGGGTAGTATTTGAAGGTAGAGGGGAGAGGAAGGGAGGCGAGAGGGTAAGGAGACAAGTACTAAAACTCAAATAAAACGTGTAGGAGGCAATGGACAGAATAAAAGACATGTTGGAGGATAAAGAGGTTGGAGCCGAGATTGAGGAGTTATGGCTAGAGTATGAACACGGGAAAACGGCAGAGGCACAGTTGGTAAAAGATATTGACAAGTTTGAGATGGTTGTGCAGGCGTATGAGTACGAAAAGGGTAAAGTTGTACACTGTTATTTATTTTCATACTTCATTAATGTTATTTTTGTGTGTATGTTGTTCAAATTAATGATAATCAAATAAAACGTAATGCAAATGTATTATCTGACGACAGAGCACGGTGTGAAGCTAGATTCGTTTTTCCATTATCCTGTGGAGTATTTTAATCATCCAAAGATCAAGGAGCTGGTAGCAGAGTTGTACAAAGAAAGGGATATCTTAAAGAGCAGACCCACACCTGAATGATTCCATAGGTGTTTTCTTTATGTTTATCTGTAATAACTGGCTAGTCCATAGAAGCAAAAATCAAAAAAAAAAACAAAGCCAAAAGAAAGGCCGAATATTTTTGAGGGTTTTTGAACTATATACACATATTATTAGAGGTTTTAGCATTGAATAGTAAGGGCACTGGAATTAGGCAAAGTATGCTCCTGATAATAAATATTTCTTGAACAGAACACATATTAACTCAAAAAAGAAAAACTGGCAAACAATTGTGGAATTTTGCTGTTGAAATGAAATGTATTCAATGGCTAGAAAAAAATGGGTTTTGTTAAGATTAAAACATGAATGGCTTGCACGGCAAGACAGTACGATATAATACTGAAAGCGAGGGAAAGTAATGATGATAATAAAATCAAAGAAAATAAATAAAATAAGTTAGATTTGTAGGAGTTGTTAGCACAGCCAACAAGAGGATAATATGTAATCAAACTCGCTGAAATACATAATAAGAGCTGAGGTGAGCCAAGGCCAAAAAAAAAAAGTCAAAGCAAAGAGATCTACTCGAAGCCAGACATTGAATTTTAGTGACCAGTGGATAGTCCTGCGCAGCAGAAAAACCATAGCTAGGGGGAACTAGTACAAGACGTACTCGGCCTTGGCGCCAGGAGGCAAAGTGACAGTACAGCCAGCAGGCATGGTGCAAGAACCACCTTCGCACTTGCACTCACCACCTTCAGGGAATATACAGTTGCCAGTAAGACAGTTAATCTTGACGTTGTAAGTGGCAGCGGTTTGGAAGCCAGACTCAATGTACAAGTGGTTGAAGAAGACACTGATGTATGTGTTTCCATCTTTGGCTTGACCGGCACCAAAGTTGTATGGAGCCCAGTTTCCAACAGGCTTGTCAGCATCGCCCCAAATACATTGACCTTCATCACTTCCTTCCAAGTTTACGTAGAATTGAGAGCTGGTTCCCAACCAGTAGGTGTTTGGAACAACGTTGAGACCGATTGTGGAGCCTGGGTTTGCAACTGTGGGGATAAGCATGGCTTCGTTTCCTGGGTAGATGGTTTGACAGGCAGAGACTGAACCACCCAAGGTGTTTCTCATGGTTACGTTGTCAACACTCTTTACACAGAATGGTCTGTCTGGGAATGGAAGTTGAAGAACACCGTTGGCATCACAGTAAAGACCACCGTTCATTGAGCCTGGACCAATTGGATCGTTTGCGCTTGGATCCCATTGGGCAGAGTAGTATCCAGGTGCACAAGCATATGGACACCATGATCCTCTGGTACATGCTTGGTTTGGTGACATTGCCCATCCTGCGTTCATTCCTTGTGGTGTGATTGGGTGTACGTTGTGTGAGTTTCCAGATTGCCATGGGAAGCTACATGTGTTTCCAGTTGAGGCAAGTGACAATCCAGAGGATTGGCTTACCTGTTCGACAGCTGGCTCTGATACAGGAGCTGAGGATGGTGCTGGTGATGATTCAGATGTTGGGGATGGTGCTGGCTGAGATACTGCCTCAACTGGAGCTTGTGCCTGTTCTGGGCTGAAAGCATCTCTGGCTACGGTTGCTGGGTTAACATTTTGTGGTTCAGATGATGATGCAGCTACTGGTGCTGCCTCTGCTACTGGTGTTACCTCTGGTGCTGGTGCTGCTGCTGGCACTGTTACTGTTACTGCTTCTTGAACAGGAACTACAACTGGGACATTTGTTGGCGCTGGGGATCCTCCATCAACGTATACTGTGACGAATTGCGTCTCATATACTACAACCACTTGTGGAACAGCCTGGTTGAACTCGTCTTGTGGGATTGGTGCTGAAAATGCGGCACCCAAGAGCCCAAGAATTGTGAAAGCTGATTTTCTCATTTTTTTTCTTCTTCCTATTGTTTAATCTCGGTTAATTTCGTTATCGCTTGAAGCTATTTCTAAAATTGATAATTTATTTCTTAAGTTCTTTAATCGAAGCCTTTGATGTTAGCAATTCTTATTTCTTTGAACGTCTAGTGTTGTATTACAACTGTTTTCTCTCCAATTACTGTTTACAAGTAAAAACAACCTGAAAAATGTATATCCGGAGGGTGTGTAATCAATAAACCTAAGAACAGTCTTCTAGTTTTCTTCCAAAGTAATCAATACTTTAGTTCTTGTAAACCAGTTTTTTTTATGAGTTTTTTTTACTTTAATAAAGAAAGAACAGATACTGCGCGTTAGAGAAGAGATTCGGGTATTTAAAGATTTTTTTTGACTATATTGTTATGATAATCTTGTTACTCTTTTTTAGTTCCACTTCTTTATTTCTCGATTGCTAGAACTCAAAGAAATCAAACATATTCCTGGTAAATCCCCAACCAACAAAATTGCATTTCTTTATTTAGTACCACTTTTGCACCATTTTTGCTTTTGTAATTGGTGCCTCAAAAGCTTTGAATTTCTAACATCTAAACTATTGATTTGTTATTTTTTATCGTTGTATAAGGTTTATGTAAGAGTAAACTATAACATTGCTTTAATTTATTACGATTAACATTAAAATAACCCAAAGTTATGTTTCCTTATTCCCATTTGCCTATCTTTGGTAATAGAGAATTTTAATTTTTTTACATAATGTATGCTGACTATTAGACGTACTTTTTTTTAAAATCACATAGCACTCATTGGACCGTCTGAATTAGCAAAGACATGACATCTAAAATGCCAACACCCTCCTCCTTCTCTTCCTCTAACGATACTTCTTCCTGTTCAATAATGTACAAACACCCATCCCAGTTCTAGCCAATTACATAATACTTTTTTATTGGCTCTTTCGTTTATGGCTCAATCTTTACAATAACTCGAAACTTTGCCTATCTTTTTTATTATTTTTGGCAGCAAAATAGGCAATACATAAAACTAACACAGCCTACACAAACTTTACGACCATTAGTTAATATGCGATTTCTTCAAAGATGATATTTTGCAGTTCACAGACTTATAATAAAGTAAAAAATACAAAGTCAGATGTCAAACTTCGCATCCGCTTCCAGATTTGGTGGGATAACAAAGTCAGAAAAAAAACCATCTTTAAAGCAGATTGCCAAACTGGTTTATATTTTATTGTCCAGAAAAAAATTTTTTTCCCATACTAACTTCCCTATCAAGAATTCAGCTTGCCCAATTAACTAGGCATTTCATAGCTAAATGAAACTGGATGAATATTACTCTTTTTTACTTTGTCAC
Organism: Zancudomyces culisetae; assembly: GCA_001969505.1. Taxonomy (NCBI): domain Eukaryota; kingdom Fungi; phylum Kickxellomycota; class Harpellomycetes; order Harpellales; family Legeriomycetaceae; genus Zancudomyces; species Zancudomyces culisetae. The sequence goes on from LSSK01000243.1 coordinate 32,990, forward strand.
ACCGCAAGAAAGGTTTGGAATCTCAATGTTTTTGTTTTTGTTTTTGTTTTTGTTTTTGTTTTTGTTTTTGTTTTTGCAATGATATCAGTTTGTACTCTGCCCGACCCTTACCACTCATATTCCACATCTATAATTGTCCTTTGTTTCAACGCTACACTCCGACATGCTAAACTTAACGTTGGTTTCCATAAAGGATATCGCTCTAACGAGCTTGAGTGTCCCAAAACTTAGCTGTTTATCCTGCTATGCTACAAAAAAAAAAAGTAACAACATCATCTTGTTAGTATCACTCACTCCCCCCTCCTTTGCGAGGTCTCTTTAGTGTCAAGAAAGCACATTTTGGTTTTTACAGACTACTAACGATATATTGGACAACCTAGCTAGCAATAACTCTACATTAACGGTATTTTCTTTCAATTTCATCGTCTAGTTTACATTTTAATAATACCCAACTCTGTTGTCCAACCCTATACACACCAGCTCTTTGAGCACATGAACACACGAATCTATTCAGCTCATAATCTTTTTTCTAACTCCTTTTAATTTTTTTTTACAACTATTACACATAGCCACTAATTTCTGCTAAAATCATCCTGGTTTGCGGCAAAATTCAATATTTGTAGTTTAAAGACCAACTCTGGCCAATGTTTGGAACTTTGTAAGTTTTGATTTCTGCGTTACATATGTTTTGGTTTTTTATTTCTCTCCATAACACCCAGATTGCTTATCTAATACCAAAACTTCAACGACTATTGGATCGCTGACTCTTCATTTATTTTGTAGGAAAAAATCAAGTACAAAAAAGAATAAAACCTCGCCTATAGATTTCGTGCAATTCATTGGCCAAGTATGTTTTTTTTTTCAAGTTTGGAATATTCAGGCCAATTTATTTTTATTCATTTTGCCCAACTTTGGTAAAAAATTTTAATTTGCTCTTCCCACTTAGGCTATATCATCTCAACTAACGGATTCCATTACTGGTTCAAAAAAATAACGCAAAATGCTAACACTGTTATTGTGCAAGTGTATACTTTTTAATTTCTCTGCTTTGTAAATCTAGTATATTAAAGAAAAAAGCAAACACCTCTTTAATGGTAACAAACTTGTGTTATAGACAATTTATCTTCTTGGGCCAATTGCCTGCTTCAGCGCTGCCAAACAAATAGCAGAAGCGTATGCTAAAAAAAGGATATTGAGAAATTATTCCTTTTTTTCTCTTGCTAATTTATTTCCCTGACTTTATATACCACACTACAAAGACCAGTGAAATATCTGATGTAGATGAGCTGCTCAATTGTATTCATGATACGATTCACCAATGAATACTATTATTCATACCCTTTATATTCCTCAAGCTCATAATACCATAACCTAATCGCACCTTTTTGGTAACTACAATCATCTCATCACCAACTCTCCTCTTCTAACCTATCCCTAATTGCATGGTTTTGGGATTTTTTTGGGATGGGAACATTGAATATACCGTTTTAGAGATATCAAAGGTTTGTGAGAATTGTGGTTGATTCTCCAACAGCCGAAGCCCTTAATTCAGTATCAATGCATATGATTGCTTTCATGTTATGACCCCCACACCACTTGAACTTTTGCCCTAACACCACATCCTTAACAACCATCACGTTCAACCATCACGTTCAAGCCTCAAACTACAAACCTCAAATACATCATATATTATGCATCATATATTATACATCATACGTTATACATTATGGATAAATTTTCAAGACAGTCTCACCAGCATGGCACTCCTAATTTTCACAGAGCTTCGACCACCTACCCTCCCCCCCCTCCTCCATGTAATCAACTGCCACTGTTTGTCTTGCTTTCGCATTTTAAAATCGTACCATCAGGTATACTAGTTCTATATTTTCTTGTTTAGGAAAGTATCTGAAAAAATAGAAAAGCTAGAACACTGCATCAGATGTTTACCAGAGGAAATATCACAAATGCAGAGTCAATGTTTTGAGACCATGTATGAGTCAGTGTGAGCACAGATGGGCTGATTGAGGGCAGTTCAGGTCAAAACACTTTATAGCCAGGTATGATTTTGATTGCATAATATGGGAATTTATATATTGTATTATTCTTTTTCAAGAGAGAAAAAAAAGGATCTAGAGTGACGATAATTGATGCAAGTTCGGCTTCAAGAGTTATCAGGATTAAATCTTTATTTTTAAAAAAAATGAAAAATGAAAAAACTCATGATCTCTGAACCCACCAAAAATGTTGATAGATGAGTTCTTTGAATTCAAACACAATGGCGAACTATCTATGTATCGAGCTATACTTTCATTCTTTTGTAAAGTTATCAATCCCAACATAGGACAGACATATGAATAAAAATATATAGAGTTGGGTGAAACTGGGGTTCCAGTTGGGTATTTACTATTATATATGCGCTTAAAATATCTTGCTTTATACTTTTTTATCTTCTTCCCTCCCACTTCCTTTCTCGCGCATTTTGTTTTAGAGGAAAAGACCCACACAGTATTGAATACACGTTCTGTTTTGGTATACACAGCTAGGGCTTCAATAGTATAATCTAGATGGTTAGTTACTGATGATTGCCGTTTGACAGAAAAGTCGACAATAAAAACGTCTGCTTTCCTTAGCGAGATTTTTCTCGTGCCTTTGTTACAGAGTATTGGCAATCAAATAGATAAATGAAAATAGCCGCAATGCTCACTTGTAACAAAGGCAGATTTCTTGTCAATAGGCATATCGCATCATTCGATCGGTGCCTATGATACAACGGCCTGGTTTAAGCGATTAGTACCACTTGCTATTTTCAAAGTCACACCACCACAAGCTTTATTTTTACAATCCAAATACATAAAATACACTAGTCACAAATTTAAAATGATCATGAATAAACAGATCCAAAATGCTCGCTAAGAAAAAAAAAACGATAAAAAAAAAAGTTAAATAAGTGACACGCTTGTTCGCACAAGCCCCCCATAAAAGTTCCTGATGGGTTGTGGGGAATGCTGCATTCGCCTATACGCCTCTCGAACGTGTTCCACCCGGAGCGGTGTCTTGGAAATGTTTGGGCCTGAAAACAAAGACATCTTGGAAGCTGCTTCAAGGCTTGATTTTGAGGAAGCCTGACCATCAAAAATCGTGTTTCTTGCCTTTTTTTGACTCTCTTCGAGTTCCTTTTTTATCTTTAATGCGCTCTCAGTTAGTTTGCTGACCATTTCAAAAGTCAGAAAACCCAAGATATCTGTAATATCCACATTCGGCTTGATATCAACATATGCTTGCATATTCACCCATTCACGGAAGCGCTTCCCCTTTCGGTATGTGAAACTAGCCTGCCTGCATTCAGAATAATGAACATATTCGTCACGAGTCATTTTGCGCGTTACAACATCCGCAACCTTCAAACGCTTTATTGATTCACTCTTTGCGTACGAGTTTTGCTCCTCGAGGTCTTCGTCTAGATCAACATTTTCTGAAATAGTACTCATTAGCTCCCAAAACAACCTAATCCTGGATCGTTTTTGCTTTTCGACTTTTTCGTCAACCTCTTCTTCCAAAATCTCCTCATTATTGTCATCCCTCTCCTTTAACTTTTTGCGTACATCCTTCCAACTTAGATATTCGCTCAAACGGTTGACTTTTTGCTTGTCATGCCGAATTAGGAACATCAGATCTTCCGCAGCAATAGTTCTTGATCCCCTCTTTTGAGCTTGGGCTGATGCCATAATACATATTTCTATCACCTGCGAACGAACAATGTTTTCTATTATCATAGTCGTTTCAATCAATGGATCCTGTACTTCTCCAAACACAAACATCATTTGCTGGATTTCCGACAGATACTTGTACTCTCCCTATTGTTAGATTTCCAATTAATAAATAGCTCACTGAAGTTACCCTCCCACCCCACTCAACAGGAGAAAACCCTTTTAAAAGCCTGGTTATTGCGATTTATGTTAGTCAAAAATATTGTACTTTACCTTGTTAGCCATGATTTTCCGTTTAAAGTTTCAGAATTTTCGAATGTACCAAGTAGATATAAAAAATAAGAGTTAATGATAAAAAAGTTGCACTTTCTGTCAATATTTTCCCCCAATTTCTAGCACAACGAGAGTAAACAGATTGCTTTACGGGTTAATACAGCAGTTATATTTGGTATTGTAATATATTGATTTATTGTTATTAGGTCGGTATTTCTCACAGCTATAATTTTTATGGTTTGTGCCTACTATGGAGTTTATTTTCAAGCTCACCCACCACCAATGGCTATTATTTGGCGAATGATATTTTCGACAATTTGCTTTATCTTCATTCCTTCCTATTACAATTTTCGCCAAAAAAAAAATGCTAACAATTTACAGTTTCCACCAGAAATGATAGCTGTTATATTAGAAAAAAAAATTTGAAAACAATATTTGATAATTAAAAAACTGTTTATAAAAGTTGTTTTTTTATCTCGTGGATTTTTAATATTATTTTCTATAAAAGATCAAACCAAAGCAGTAAAAAGAAGTAAAGTATGGCATCAGGATACGGATTTAACGGACGAAATAGATGCTTCGATTTCTGGCAGGATTTCGAAAAGTGCTACATCTTGGCCCCAACTGATGACAAAAACAAATGTGTTGAGAAGCGAGACGATTACCTCGAATGCCTCCATCATTTCAAGGAAGTGAGTAGAGTAAGCGAAATTCAAAAGAGAGAAAAGCAGAACTACCAAAACGCAAAACTAGACGGCTCTTCGAAAAAATTCTTTGATTTGTCCTGATCCAAAAATGGATAAAGCGCACTTTACCTACCAAAGTACTAGGCGGTATTTTCTAGTCAAGATGAGTTTATTTATATTCATTAAACTTTTTGTTACTTTTGACAAGGTTTTGGTATACCCCGTTTCTAGCAGCTTTGTTTATTTTTGTTTGTTTTTTAACCCTATCTCACTGCATTTTGCCTAACATGAATTCCGATAATAGAATGTTGGAGGTTTGTGATTATTATTCCTGAAAAGTACAAAATACAGATAAAATAATGACTAGCTTTTCCTACCTTTTTAGTTGATAAGGTGTCGATATTAATGCTTTTTTTTTGCTACTTGCTGTTCAAAAAATAGATAGGGTATAACCAATTTCATATCAGCATGCTTATCCCTGTACCTCGTGCAAGCGTGAGCTGATTGATGAGGAGGTGGTGATATTTTTAATTTTACACAGCGCAGACATAAAGAGGTTTAGTGGTAAACCTTACCAACATTATTGCAAAGGCTTTGTCTTTTTGTTGTCCTGCATTAGCTACCTGTGCCTAAATTACGAGTTTTAACTTGGGTGGCTGAGAGAGGAGAGATGATGTTGTATTGTAACCATATTGCCTAGTTCGATGCTCATTAATTTAAACGCGGGCCAAAAGTACATCAAAGCTTTTTATTTTTGGCAAACGGGGGGGGGGGGGAAGAACCGATAAGACTGCCACAGCGAAATGAGTTTGCAATTTTAGGATTGGCGCTACGCTTACTGTAAAAAAAGTACACCAAGTCGAATTAAGGTGCTGCGAATTTTAAGTCAAAAATTGGCGATTGGGTTTTATGTTTTGGGCATCCTAGGCGGATTTCAAAATGAAATAGAATTTGCAACACACTAGAAAACAGCGAACCAAATGAAGGTAGATTTTGATTAGGTGGAGCAATTTGGTGTGGTTAATTTGAAATTTACCATAAATTTTCATTGTTCAGTGAGAAAACAAAACGAAAATTGTCTGGATATTCAAAATTAGTGTTTTTTTTTTCTTTTTTCGTAGCCCAAATATTCTAGGACACTTTGTTGAGCTTGGTCTTACATTTTTGCAAAAATAATACCCTCCTCCAAAAGCAACCCAGTGCAAAATAAAAGAACCAGCATTGGATTTCCAAGATAAACATTCTTTAGGCTCATCACACTAATCCAAAGACAAATAATAAACGATTGAGCAAATAGAGGAGCAGAACAAAAAGATTAAAGCAGGATAATAGGACACTTGTACGGCGAAGGCACAAAGATGAACTTTTTATCAAGACAATACAATGCACTGGTTGGCGAAGCGCAAAGTCAACAACAGACGCCCAGGGATACCATCCAGCGATTGGCAAATAGAATCGACACATCTACCTTGCCACAAGATAGGAAGGCAGCAGTGCTAGGGCTTAAGGGCTTGTCTAAAGAGTATAAGGAAATTGTAGGAGAAGAGGCTCTTGACAATCTGCTGCTTACTCTAAGTGACGATATTGAGGATTCCAGCATGGTAAAAGTGGTGTTGGAAACGCTGAATAATTTGTGTGAGTCAAGTTCAAAGGATCAACCAAACGAAATTGCAGCTATACACGCGCGAAGAATCATAGAAAGTGAAAATCATATTGGAGTGCTTCTCGAATTAGTAGGAAATTCAGACTTTTATGTCAGGTATAATGCGTTACAACAGCTAGAAATATTGCTCGTGCACGGTGGAGAGCTTTTACTTTCCAAAATATTGGTATCGCCTACAGGGGTAGGAAGACTCGTTGATTTGTTGTCTGACTCAAGAGAAATAGTAAGAAACGAAGGAATCCAATTACTCATATCAATGACCCAGAAAAACTCCGAGATTCAAAAAATAGTGGCATTCGAAAATGCGTTTGATAAAATATTCGCAATTATCCAGGAGGAAGGTGGAGTCGGGGGAAATATTATTATTCAAGACTGTCTTCAGCTATTGCATAATCTTCTGGGCTACAACGTATCAAATCAAAACTTTTTCAGAGAAACATCGTGTATTCAGAAGCTTACGCCGCTACTACAATATGATCCAAGTGAAAAGGAGTTGGCGGGTTATGTAGAAGAGGAAAGCACTTGGAAAGACCAAGAAATAAGGAATATGATAACGATTTTGGATATAGTTAGAATGCTGGTGAGACCAGGGAATATCAATACAGAAAACAACCAGAAAGTCATGCAACAATGTGGAGTGATTTCGCCGCTCCTACAACACGCACTTTCAGTTGAAGTTCCTAATGCCATTAGGGCACAGGCGCTGTGCACTGTCGGAGATATTATTCGTGGGAACAGTGACAATCAGCAACTGTTTCAAAGAATACTAATTACCGGAACAGCGGACGATGATGAGGACGGAGGTGTGGAAAACACCAAAATGGTTCCCGAGCCAGCAGTCTTGGTGATAGCCAGAATAGCAGTAGGTACATGTCCACACGAAGTTTCAGCAGATACATATGACATAGTGCGTGCTTCAGCAAACTACTTGGTGAGATCGTATCTGGAAGACAACTTTGATGCCAAGTTGGCGATTGCAGCAACGTTTAACCCGCCGCCTCAGAGCGAAGATGGGAGCCAGGAAAGCCATCAGTCAATAGGTAGTTTGTTGGTTTCAGTAATGACAATGCCACTGACAACTGACCGACAGGAGGTAATGCGCGTTTGGCATGCTGCGAACTTATTTTCGCTGCTTTTGCACAACAACGACGTTATAAAGCAACTTGCACTGAAGGTAGTGGTTACTGGTGATGACCAAAACTCAGTAATATCGCTTCTGCAGGCATTGGCTAATCAGGCCACTTTTTTCTCCCAGCACCGCGGCCGGGATTCCAAGACTACCATTTCACCAGAGTCGGTGCTCTTGGTGGCGCTTCTTTCTGCTTTGAGTGTTTGGATGTACAACAGCCCACCAAGCGTTTCCCAGTTTTTACAAAGTAAATCCAACTGTTTGTTCATAGTTGAACTTATTTCCTCCCAACCATCAGCTGCAAACAACGAGAACAGCCATATATTTGTGGAGCGTGGTATAGGCTGCTTTTTGTTGGGGCTTTTATACGAGCTGAACGGAAATGATGGATCTATTTCTTCTGAGGAGCTGCATCTTCTTTTCCACAAACGGATTGGTATTGATCAGATGCTCTTTTGTCTTTCCAAACTCAACGACTCGCATGAGCTACACTCTGCCTCCTCAATGTTTAATCCAGTTGTCGCCATGGATATAGGTATCCATATTGATTCCTGTTTTGCAGACATATTTCGCTCCCACTATGGCTATCTACGTACTGTACTGAAACAGAAACCCAATGCCCTTGATTTGCAAAAGAGTATGGCAAGGCAGCTACATGTACCAGGAAATACTGCCTCTTTAGTCCCTTCTAGAGGCCCTTCTCCCGCTATGGATTCCACCATATCTCCCGAACATTTTTCCAATTCTGTCCCTAAATCCGACTATGACAAGCTTATGGCTGACTTGGAATCCACCAAATCTCAACTGAATGATGCTTTATCTCAACTGAAACAACAGAAAGAACAACAACAACAACAGCCTTCGCCTGTTTCCCTTCGGGATACTGATCCGGCTGCTGATAAGATCCTGACCACTAAATTGGATTCTGCAAATAACTCTATCTTGGAACTTCAATCCACTATTGCATCCAATAATGCGCTCATTAAAGAGTTAAATATCGAACTCACCCAGCTAAAATCCGAAAACTCTGAAATGTCCTCCAAGATCTCCACATTGACCGCCGACCTGAACCTTTTATCGGTAAAGAAAGAAGAACCTGCTGCAGATTCTGAAACCACAATCGACCGCATTAATGAGCTAGAAAAGGAACAGGAAGATTTGTTGGTATTACTTGCCGATCAAGACGCCACATTAAAACTTTATAGGTCCAAGCTAAGGTCCTACGGTGAAGATATTCCTCCTTCCGACAATGATGACGATGACGATGACTTTGACGATGAGGAATAATTTCTTGCTTTTTTTTTTGCTCTTGAAATTTCGCCACTATAGTCACAGCTCAGTGTTTTCAGCTAAACAGACTTTGTTGACTTTTTTTTTGGATGGAATTTTTTGGTTATTCCATATATTATATATACTATCCTCATTATCCCCCCTGCACATTTGTCAGTATTAGCTTCTCATATCTGTTTCATTTCTACATAAACATCATTTTTTTAACTATTTGGAATTTATCCCCATTCCAAACCCAGCCTTTAAACATCCCTTATGTAAGAGTAGGGGATAGGTATTTGACGAATACAAATTGCCATGCGTTTTTTTTAACGCCTTTTTCAGCCTAATTTTCCTGGTTCCAGGGTTTAATTGGGTTTAGCAATATCACTGTTTTAAGAGAGTTAATAATCGTTGGTAAAGAGCCAAATTCAAAGTCGGCCTTTAATTAATTTAATTTAATTTGTGCACCCTTGAAAAGGCACGCCTATTTAAAGGATTGTGATAATACGCAAGCATGACTCCAGTTATACTCTGGTTCGCCTAGTTAACTATACTTTCACCCACTACCATTCTATCCACTAGCCGAATCCACAAGTGCTATAAGAGCTAAGGTATAAGAGAAAGAAAATAGTTACATAACGGTTTCCAGTCTTGGTGGTTTTTATGGGTACGTCCCACATCGTTTTAGAAAGCTTTTTTTTTAAAAAAAAATTGTTGCTTAGTTAGTAGGGATAGATTCAAAGTTCGAGTATAAATTAAATTTCGATGAACTATGAAATCTCAATCCGAATCGACACTACAATAAGGCTGCATATAAAACAAAAAGCAAACAATAAAAGATATAGAATAACCAACGATATAATATTTGCGGTTGGAGAATGGACTGTGTTACGGGGTTTATAATAACGTCGGTTGGGTATGTTTTGATTGGGCTTGGCCAAGCTATCAGCCAACTTTCGGCGCGTCCAGAGAATTATTTTGAAAAAGATGGCCATCACAACAAAAAATCTGATTACAAATTGTCCAGTCAAGCTATAAACATAAAACAGCCCGGTATCGATGGTTTTAACAGATTCTCGGGCCACAAGGCTGAGGAGTATCAATTTGGTACTAGCAACATGCCAACGGATGACCTACAGAAAAGAACATCCTGGAATAAGTATCCGAACAATTTCGACGAACACTCTGGAATAACCTTGCACAACAACTACCCACAGGTTTATACATCTGAGGAAAGTCAAATTGCCGGGAAAAACGAAAAAAGCTACAATAGCTACAGTGGACACACCACTAACTCTACTGGTAGTCATTTTTTTTCTCTAAACACCCATAGCTTGCCAGAAAAGCTACATTTTTTGAGTAAACGAGGCTTTGACGAAAGCCTAATCCAGCTAAGGCTTGGTTGGAAGAGCTATCTAGGAACAGTAATAAGTTTGGTGGGTGAACTTTTGGCCATTTCGATTGGGCTATTCTATTTCCCCATTGCGATTATTGTTCCGTTAAGTATTATTTCCATTATTTCTTTGTACATTTTCTACAACCTCATGAATCCCAACACTCGGACGCCAGTTAAAAGCTATGTTTATTCTTCAAGGTTGTACCAACGGTTAAATCACTACCTTGTGCGCGAACAACACGGATTAAT